>JAWWLV010000045.1:72415518-72491904 GCA_035041135.1 Platyrinchus mystaceus | reverse complement strand
GGGAAAGGTGTTTTTTACCTTTCAAGCCTGCGCAATGGATTTTTTAGGTGAGACACAGCCTGCGCTGAACTGAGCCCTGAGTCAAGTGGGAATGTGCCCCTCATACATGAACACACTGTTCCCAGTTACACACATAAGTTGTCTATATACTGTATAGAATTAGGTGGCTTAGACACAGCCTAATCTGTGGCCATCAGTAGGAAAGCTCATTATACTGTGGGGACAGTATTTAAATACTATCTCCCACTGGTGTTTGAATTCACTGCTGCTGAGAGACTGCTCCTCGCCTTTGGACTTCACAATTCAACTCTGCCTTCTCCCTTTAGAACACCTATCAGCCATTGCTTTCAGGTGGAGAAAAGGGACCACCTCAATCCTCTGAGTGCTGCTAGAGGAGGAAGAAGGGAGGGCAGTGCCTACAGCTCTCTGTGCCCCACACGCCTAACAGTTCAACAACTAGGAATGACTGATAACACCCAGGAGTGATGAAGTTGGGGCCAGCCCTCCTGTGCCTGAAGGCCACAAACTCACCCTGCTGTTCCCAAAAACTTTGCTTCAGCTGCCAGGTACTAAAGCTGCAGATACCAACCACTCAAATGCAGTAAGTCCCTCTAGAAGCTGCTACAAGATGCTGAAAACTTGCTTTTATGGGAAAGTTAAGTATCAAGATGATGATCCACTAGCATGGCAGGTAAAGCACACAACTGAGAAGATGGCCCTCCAGCTTCCAGACCCTCTTCCATAGCCTCTTTCTTCATTTTACATGAAAATGGCCATGGATGAAGTATTAAAATTGTTTCATTATCTAATTCATTAAGCTAGGAGAGAAATATTTTTCTGCAGCCAAATTACTCTTTTATTCTTTCTTGGTCAGTTTGAACAATTTCATTAAAAACATTACAGATCTCAGCCAGTCCCAGACTGCCCGACATCCTGGTGGTTGGTCCACTCTGCTCAAAAGTGGGAAACACACATCTGAACCCTACCCCCAGCAAGAGCAGAGACTAATCCCCACAGGGCAGCACTTCATCTGTGGATCCGGGGAGATCTCTGAGGAAGATAAGTGCTACGCTGTTCATTTCTACCAAGACAGCAGCACTTCTGAGTGCACTTTATTTTAAGTTAAGGATCTCATGCAATTGGGAAGTTTCAGCACAATCAGGGTAGACAGAAGCTAAGAAGAGGTTCTTGGGATCACAAGATTTCATTCAGGTACTTAGGCTCTGTCACTGTTCACTTTAAACACTTGCAGATCTGAGACTAAGTGCAGCTCCAATTAAAGGGAACAAGATATTCCCTGTGTAAAGAAAATGGATGTGGTTGGAATTGAACTCCCTGACAGGAAACTGGCTGTAAATATACGTAAACTCCAGAGTTTGATCCCGGTATTTAGAAATCTCTTGGAATTAGTACCTTTGATTCTGAAAAATACATTTGCTACACCTTTAATATCTGCTCAAAGCCATTCAAATGTTCAAGGAGTGGCAAGAGTTAATTTTTGTGAAGCATTACTGTCAAACCACACCAGGATATATGCAGAGCTCATCACCCAGTTCTTTCGGTACAGTTAAACAACACACTCAGCCAAGACAACACAAGATAGCAGCACTATGGTATGAGCTGAGTACTATTGTATCATCAGGGTACCCTCTCAAACCAACACTCTAAAGACACTTACTTAGTAATTTCTGAACAATTTCGACTATACAGTTAACCCTTTTTTTGATTTCAACATGCACCACCAAAAAATATGTAACATGTAGTCTCTAGATACAGAAAACATCACTGAGGGGAAGACAAGCTGCTTAATAGTTCTAAAAGGTGACCTTAGGGTAGGAATTCCCCAATTTATAGTGCCAGTGCTGGTCCAGCTTCTCTCAGATCTTTAAGGTCTTGTTAACCCTAGCATTAAGCATCCCCATCCTAAAAAAAAAGCCAGTAGCTATTTTTGGGGGCTTCCAAGACAATCCACTCGTTATTTTTTACAGCACTTCCAAAATATAGAGTACTCCAGTAAGTGCACAGAATTGCTAAAAGAACTGACCAGTGGATCTGGAATTTTCCTTTTGTGAAACTCTTGTTCAACAGCCACAATTTCTCTCATTGAGAGCCTATTTTCTTTGAGTCATTGTATGTTATTAACTTCTCTAATACATAGCAAGGATTTGTAGAAACCAAGACAAAAGTTCAGACTAGAGGAGGATCACAGTGGGGCTGCATTCTGCAGCTTCCTCTGGAATCCTCTCATCAATCATCTGTTACTGAAAAGGCAGAGATGGTACAAGGGATGGAATACCACTTACTGGATGACCTGGAAGTGTCGTGAACATTCATTTGAGAAAAACTCAGTGTTTCCTCATACTTCGTTAGTGTTCTCTTGGATTTATGGCTGTTGTGAAAAGATGAGGTTAACAGTGGTGGCCACTGTAGCTGATAGGTTGTTTGTTGTAGTATTTGGATTTTGGTCAACAGGGGATTCTGCTTTATATTCATGTCAATATCCAAGATCTTGAGTAATGCTGATAAACCAGAAAAACCATTTATTGCATATCTGATATACTTCATGTCAATAATACTGCAAACAAGCCTCTTATATTGTATGCTATTCACTCCCAATTAAGCCTTAAAAGAGAAAAGCAAGGAAGAAGGCAAAAAGACCAACAAAACTCAGAACTTTTTCAGTTCTTCTGAAAGGTTCTGTTCAAACAGAAGATCAAAGTATAGTCTGGTTCTTATTTTATCCGAGTTGGCTTATCCATCCACCATAAGGACTTCTTTAATTCCTGTAAAACAACTGTGTGTTCAGGAGAGTGTCTATTCTGAAAATGTTTCTATTCATAAAAACGGTCTTGCTGAATTCTAGCTCTCCAGTATGTTTGCAACTCAATGTGAGATTTACTGGCTGACAGATAAAAGATGTCTTTTTCAAGCACCAGTCCTGAACACTCAGTAAGGGATCATAAAATCAATCTGGTTACCTAGTGGCTCATCCAGCAACAAAAGGAACAGACAATTTGTTCACTGTCAACACGTGGACAACTCCATTGCCTTTGCTGCCTTCATTGGGGCCGTGCAGCCTTGTGGAGGAGCCACACTCGGGCGCCTGCTCCTGACGCAGGAAACAAAGGAAGTTTCATACCACTGTTCTCTGAAGCTGCCGCTCGTACAGTGTGGAGCAGGGGTCGGCAACCTTCCAACGGTGATGTGCCAGATTGTAATTTTCTTTCCCAAATTAGAGTTTAAGAATGCTGGCAGGAACTTTGCAGGAGCCAACAGACGCTGCCTCTCAAAGAGGCAACATGCTGCCAATCAGCTGATTGGCAGTATCTTGCCTCTGTGTGAGGCAGGGGCTCTGGGCTCCTGGGGAATTAGGATCTTGATAGGAGCTGGTGCCTCTCAGAGATACCTCCTGCACCAGCCTTCCCATGTGCCATTCTGTAATCTGACCTACTGATACCATGATTGGCCAGCTCCTTGCTTCTACCCTAAACATTTGTCCAGAATTCAAAGCCATTCCCTGCTTGGGCATTGATTCTAGAACGGAGGCAAAGGACCAAAGACAAATAGTATTTAATGCTTCCTGAAGCTTGCAAAGTCATGAGAAATAATACAAACTTTCTATGTCGTGCAAGTTTATTTTTAACTCTAAGTTTATGTCCAGAAGCACATGAGCAATTCCAGGGCTCAAATACACACTTAAGAGAAAAAAAATTAACTTAAAATAATCACATGTACCTTTGCACTTGCTTCAAATTCACATACCTCTCTCACTTTCAGGAGTCGACAAATGTTTTCAACTAATCAGAGAATAAATACACATAAATGCAACACAGTGGTTAGGGTAGAATAGATAATGGCAAGCAAGTGCAGATTTTAAAATTAAAACCATTTGAGAAAACAAACAGTAATTTTCTAATTTTTTTGGCAAGACAGTTATGCGAGCTTAACTGAGACATAAAAACTGCCGTCTCTGCTTTTTCATTCAAATACTGTAAAAGAGGACAAGAGTCATCCCACCTCTTCCAGATTTTTAGTGAGGAGCTGTCATGTTTTGAAGGCATACAAATTGTGTATATTACCAGCTGCACTGTCATCAGCCACATGGAAGGGATACAAGTGTGGAACCTTTAAGAGCAGGGCTGTCTACTTCCCATCTTCCTACTTCCTTTTCCGTGCGGGCTCTGGTTCACAATCTTCCTCTAAGAATAGCAGCTCCAACTTCTGTGCCACTGGCAGTACTTCACTGGCTTTTGTTCAGTAAATAGTCTAATTCTGCTGAGCTGGTAGCAGCTGAGATTGTTAGTGATATATTGTCCTAGCATTAAACACACTGTCACCTGGCAGGATGATTGACTGGAGCCTGAATCTTGGCAGAATAGTGTTTTGCAGTTAGTTTGGCATTTCTTTATTAAGTTCAGGTTAGATTCACTTAAGGAATGCGCTTGCCAGCTATGCCATGTTTTCAACTTTATATCCATCATGATGATTAATGGTCTATTTACTAAGATATTCATAATGAAATTCTTACCTTCTTTTCCAAGCCCAACATAAAACACACCTATCATTGTGTTCTGTTGAAGCAAGCCAAATTCCATTAGAAAAATTTTCAGACATCAGCATAGGATCTTTCCCTACTCTGCAGAAGTCCTAAACTTTCTAAACACAAGTGCATATTTTTAGAGATTGATAGTGTTCAAAAAATTACACATTATACAAAAACACTCTTCACATCTTTGCTTTCTTCCCCCTTCTTTTCTTTGCCTCTATATTCCTGTAATTCAGTAAGCCATCTAGGAATATATGAAATTTCAAATGCCTGCCTCTATTCCTATGCAATTATCAGAACAGAACTATTATAACGGTAGTGCCTAGGAACCTCAGCCACCAGTGGATGGTAGTTGCTACATAAACACAGAGAAAATCATAGTTCCTGCCCCAGGCATTTTGCAAGTTATGAAACAAGAGGCAGCAGTTAGACTGCGGAGGGATGGAAGCAATGAAATACATTTGCTCAAGATTATTATGCAGTGGTCTCACAGAGACCTATCAAGCTATTTTAGATATTAAGACAAACTATCAGTCCAGCCACAGTTTCAACAACTTCATATACCTCGTTGTCAAGCTTTGCAGACTACGATTGTTTTGTGGTTTATTGCTTAGGAATGGCTCAACCATTTCACCTTCTGCAGTAATGGACTTCCATCCAGCGCTGTCGCTGCTCCTTTGAAAGCTGAGAGTACAGACCGAGAGACACAGCTGTGCTGTGAAGCAGTTATGAAGTAAAGAAGTTATTAATCCCTACAAGCATATAAATCACCATGCCCAAATGCAGTACAGTTTCTCTAGTATGTTTTATTCCCCTTCTGAAATATGAATTTCTGTTGCTCAACCTCTCTTATGATATCTATAGCTTTTTTTCTTAAGTACCTGGGGCCAGATTCTAAAAAATGCCTTAAAATGTAACTAGAAGATCACACTGTAGCATTCAAAACTGCTTATAGAAGTAGCGCTTAAGCACATTTTAAAATTCCAGTTGAACCTCCCAGTGCCTAAATAACTTAGGCACTGACCCATCATGCTAAAAAATTTGCTCAAAACTTCCTCTTCTTCCCATACACAGCTCAGTGCTCTGTGACAATAAACCCTTTCTTCCTGGGTTAAATCTGGTAGCAGCCAAGTTTTCCCTTCAAGTATTTAATTAATCTTATTGCCAAAGTATTCTTCTTGAAACCTTGATAAAGAGCCACTTAGCACTCAGAATTACAATTTATGGGAAAGAAAGCTCGGATTAGATTTGTCTCACCTAACATTACACATCTTCAGCATAGCTGTTAATAACCGACCTAGACTCCATTTGCAGTTAGCAGAGAAAAGTGGGGTCTCACAGGACAGAAA
Source organism: Platyrinchus mystaceus (assembly GCA_035041135.1). Classification (NCBI taxonomy): domain Eukaryota; kingdom Metazoa; phylum Chordata; class Aves; order Passeriformes; family Tyrannidae; genus Platyrinchus; species Platyrinchus mystaceus. The sequence goes on along the minus strand of JAWWLV010000045.1, from coordinate 72,486,009 downwards.
TAATTAGGCCCATTCTAAATAACAGCTAAAGGATCTGAGGTGAGTTGCATCTCAGAAGCACCCACATCTCTGCTTTGACCAGAAAGAAAGAACAGGTAACTCATTTCGGCACAGAATCTGCTTTGAGGGCATCTGAAGTTAGGTAAGATGGATTGCATCACTGTGTGTGGAGGTTAAATAGAATGTTGATAGTCAAGTTTTATGAATTCCTTCCTTTCTGTGATTGACTCTGAACATAACCACCAGCAAATCATTTAACTTCTCAATGTTTCAGTTTATGTATCTATAAAAAAGGTATATTATAGTGCTATTACATTCTAGATACGCTGCAGAGTCATAGTAAGGCAAAAGTAGCTCTTGAAAGTATGCTGAGAACCTCAGAGGGAATATATTAAATATGTGCAAACCATATTAAAGAGACTACTAAAGAATGGGAGAAACAACAGACAAGACTTGGGAGTAAGGAATAAAAGAGATTAAATTCCACTCGCTGCACATAAATGTTGTGAATAGTCTATCTTACAAATGTTTAGCATGTTACACATGCTCAAGAGAGCTAATATTTCAAGGTGGATTTTCTCCACACCACAAGGAGAAGCAGAGAACTTGGTTAAATTGTCATCTAGAGTTAAGGAGCACATGCAAGCCAGGAGAGTTTACTGTGCCGCTAAGCCTTGCAACACTGTAAATGAAGCTCTTGTTGCAGGGTGCTAATCCCAGAATTCTTATTAAAAATGGATGATTGCATGTACTTCCAAACAGCCAGGGCATCAGTTTTTGATTTATTAAGCCCATGAGCATTGCTCCTGGTGCACTTTCACAAGATTTTTATAAAAATGAAAGGGGAAAAAAATTCCATTTGCATGGAATTTTTTCCCACTTAAAGACAGTCTAAAGGAGGCACATGTTTAAGTTGTTAGCCAGGACAACACAGGAAATTTTTTTTCTGGATTTGGTGCTCTCCCAGTCTGTGTCTGGAAGCAAATGGTTAATGCTCCACACACAGCCAGAGGTGCTGTAAAGGAGGGAGGAATTGAGCACCCGAGGTGATTATAGCTGAAAACATGACTATAATGTAGGGAAATAATTCATATTTAAATAATTGATTATTATCTACAAAGTTATCATTATAATCATGTTTATAATGAATGCATGTTTTACCAATTTGAAATAACTAAGTATTCTAATCTTAGTAAGCTTAAAGAAAGTCTGTTAATGAGATAAGAATATTTTCCTTTCTGCATATGTATTAACTGCTCTTTTTTTCAGTTTAGAAAAGATGCTTGCAAATGGATTACTCTGGCACGTGTTCTTACCAATTCACCAGTGTGAGTGCAGGTAGTATCAGAAGAGAACACTGCTGGGAAAAATCTAGATAGCTGTGGGTTTTAAATTGTGCCTGCTACTTCAAACTGATATGGCATTTCCCTTCAGTTCATTGTGCCTTTTCTTCAGTTCAGTGGCCTTTCCATTCAGTTCAATGATGCCTTTACTTCTGTACTGCATTAGTGGCTGAGCCAAATCTCACTCCTGAATATCCATGAAGCATTTTTGACTCAAGGCTGTGAGATACAAAACATCCTTATTTCAGTGGGAATGGATGATGCTCTTATAGGAGCACATCCTTTGAGTTTTCTCAATGGTATTTATTTTTCATTTTTCCCAGGCAGAGAACAACCTCTCATTTCAAATGAAACCGGTACTATAAATATCAACACCATAGTCACTTAGAAACCCATCTACATACTGTGTTAGGTGTTAACTTCCACTAAAATCAATGGAATTCAGGAATTTAAATCACAGAATGGTTTGGGTTGGAAGGGATCTTGGAGATCATCTAGTTCCAACCCCTCTGCCATGGGCAGGACACCATTTCACTAGACCAGGTTGCTCAGAGCTCCATCAGAGCAGGCCTTGAACACCTCCAGGGATGGGGCATCCACAAGTCCTCTGGGTAACCCATTCCAGTGTCTTACCACCCTCTCACAGGAAAGAATTTCTCCCTAATATTTCATCTAAACTTGCCCTCTGCCATTTTAAATCCATTCCCCTTGTCCTATCACTCCATGACCTTGTAGAAAGTTCCTCTCCAGCTCTCTTGTAGCCCCTTTCAGTTAATGGAAGGTGCTATAAGGTCTCCCTGCAGCCTTCCATTCCTTCAGGCTGAACAACTCCAATTCTCTCAGCCTGTCTTGATCAGAGAGGTGCTCCAGCCCTCAGATCATCTTCATGGTCCTCCTCTGGGCTCACTTCAACAGGCCCACATCCTTCTTATTCTGGGGGCCTCAAAGAGGGACACAATCTTAAATCTCTTCAAGGATTGAGCATTTAGTCTAATATAATGAATTCTACAGGTATTTTACTTTGAAAGCAACTGGCAAAGTCACCAGTGAATATTCCTGCTCACTTTACAAACAAGGTGTTGAATTTTACGTAAGGTTGGTGAATCACTGATGACACACTTCTGTGAACAGCTTGACACGTGGCAGGCACCTTCTCCATGTTCAAACCTCAGAGCTGTAGTCAATAGATGGATTCAAGTTCAACATATTTGGTTTTGAAAGACTGGCAGGTATATTCCTGGATCCTGTGATATCAAGATCCCTTCATCTGCTTCCCTAATAATTTGTATCAGTGCACGGAATTGTTCTCTTTCAAGTCACGATAACAAAGGCACCAGCTCTTCCCATTTCAGATCAAAAGGAGAGCACTGTGATACAGAGATAACCCTTTAGGTTATTATCTGCCCAATTAGATAGACTGTGATGGATTTTTTTCTTGTGTAATTTGATTAATTCAATTTTAGGAATGTATAGAATTTTGAAGCATTTAAAAATTACCTGAAAATACAGTTTTGCCCAGTTTTGCAAGATATATGCAACTTAAAATGCATTGATTACCAGTAATAGACTGATCCTTCAGGAAATGAACAAGTCTTCTAGTTACAGTACTGCCCTGGTTGAGAGACAAGTTCCCCTGATAATCATAATCAGCACTTGATGTTCCAATTAATGCAACTGTACATCATTTCTTCAGGAGTATGTAAACTGAAACAGTACTTTTACTTTTCCTAGTCACATTGCTGCTCATTTATGTATTTTAGCTCAAAGCAGGAATCCAGACTAAACTTATATTTGTCAAAATACCAAGAATTAAGCTCTGGCTGCAGGTTATACATTGCACGTGTTATCACACATGTGCAGAGAGAGAAATGGAAAAGCAATGGAAAGTCATTTTCAGTATCACAGTGATTCTGCCTCTCCTTGTGTCTTCCCTCCCTTATTTTATGAACTCCTGGAAAGGAGAAGTCTGGGAAAAGGTCTCAAGAACCAGAGCTGCTATTTTATGAACTCCTGGAAAGGGGAGTCTGGGAACAGGTCTCAAGAACCAGAGCTGCTATGGGGTCCAGAAATACCAGGAAACAAAACAAAAGCCCTGGGGTCTAATAAACAACATACAGTCCCCATGGGCTTTCACTCACTTTGAGTGATTATTTTAACAGCATCTGAAGGGTAGTGCACACACTGGTACCAGCTACAGTAGCAGGGATTATGCCTTTGCCTCCACATTGAGCATATGGAGAAGCAGTACCCTTCCCTAAGGTCTGTGGAGACAAAGAGAAGACATGCACTAGACATGTCTCAGGCTCCCAGCCAATCCTTCTTCCAACTTGATAGGGAAGTCAGCTACCCTGTGCTTTCCTTCAGTTCTCAGTTATAAACTTCTCCTACCATTTAGTTCATATACAGCATAAAACACTTGCTAACACGAAGAGCATTATAATATCAGTGTCCTTCAGTCTTGGCCCAAATACATCATAGTGGCTGTTAATTGGTAGCTAGTCATTCCAGCCCTTTCCCTAAATAATAATGCTTACCTTCAAATACCCTTAAAATTGTCTATGAAAATGAGTTCACATTGCTGCCATTGTTAGTTCAGAGGATCTATCCAATTTCAAGCTTTTCATGTTTATTAATTAAAAGGTGACCGAAAATGACATTATCAAAGCCTGCATTAAATTGCTCTCTTTGTTTTATTATGGTTAGAGGTCCCCAAATAGAATTGAAAAGCCACATGTGTTACAGTATTATTATTTTTTAAGCAGACACCACTTTGTCATCATATACTGGATTCAAAGCTAGAGGCCACAGTCAAACACACAAAAGAAGAGCTGGCTTTTTTCTCTTTCAAATTATTGATATGTAAGAGAGAGGACAGAGTAATTGTTTAATCACTGGCACATTGCTTTAAATCTAATTCTCAGCACACGCAGAGAAAAAACAAATGGATGGAAAGGGCACTGAGGCATTTGAGTTGATTGATGGCAGGTCAGCGGCCAATGCACAATAGTTTAGATATAAAACACAGCAAATTAAGAGCATCACATTCCAATAGCATTATATGAAGCTGATCTCAACCAGAGAGATGGTTAATATTATAAAGGGGTGGCAATACTAGCCAATGCACAATATTATATAATGGATTGCACTGGGAACGAAAAGGTAAAAAATTGAGCATGAGATATTTTTGCTGTTCTTTAGAGAACTCACTTTGAAGCAATATTTGCCTATTTTAACAAATGTTATGCTCCAAAAGTTGACCCTTTCAATTAAAAAATAATGGCAGTGTCACTCAGAAGTAGTCCCAGTGGCCTCAATGGGTGCAGGCAAGCCATCCTGATTTCAAGCTAAATTCACGTACACCCTAACTGCACAGGGTAAGTTCATCTACACAGCAGGTAACTCTTTACATAGCTAATATTTTGGACCTACTTGACATGCACAGCACTCTAATCTGACCAATCCACTCGGTCCCAGCGAAAAGGCAGGAAGAAAGTCTCTGTGGTTATTACACTCTCTGAGGTTTCCCAACCACTTCACCTAATTTGTTCTGTGAAGCCTTAACATGCCCTTCCTTACTCCTGTGATATGCATTAGATTTTTAATGTAAATATTTAATGTTTGCAGATCACAGGAGACCATACAGTTGAACAGATTATAAAACATTGTAAAGTTTAAAGCAACGCATAGAAGACTAGTAGCCGGCACTCCTGGAGGTTTATGAGGACAAGAAGTCCCCGGTTTTCTGATCTCTCTCTCTGGGTTTCCACATCAGAGTAGCATGAAAGAGCAACTGAAAAGATTTTAAAATGTACTATTAGGTTCTGGTTTGAATAGGTACTAGAGGAGAATGTCCCTGTCAACAGCTGGAGAGTTAGCAACTGACAGAAGAATGAATAGAATTCTGGAAAAACTCTGGAAGTGCAGCTGGAATCAGGAGCTGTTCTAGCTAATTGTGGGAATTTGGGGGTTAAGTTTTTTTACTTTTTTTATTATTTAATGATATAAGGTGTTACTGCTGAGGGCTACAATCCTGGCTACTTTTTATATCCACATGAAACTCTGTGGGCTGCCAGGAACTCAAGCACTGTTTCAATACTCAGATCTGAGAATTCACGTCATAAGGGAGCTGCAGGCTTTCATGCATGTATGAAATGCCAGTTAAGAAGTTCCTTCACATTAAAGTTCTTATGAATCTGTTCATGTAGATGGAACCAATTTGGCTACTTACCAAAACAGTATCAGAATCTGCCCTTTGATTGCCAGGCAGAAAAGATCAGGCAGCTCACTGACTGATCAAGTGATTTGTTATGACCTAATTGTATATTTAAATGTAAATGTTGCCTTTGGATTTGCCTGTAAGGGCACAATTTGACCCTTTTTTTTTTTTTTTCATCTGAAATGAAATTATGCCTAAGTAACACATCAAAAGAGGTAGGAATTTACAGTTGGTACCATTTAAGGATTAGTATTATCTATTGATATTACATTAATTAGATGTTCTCCCTGTTCAACTGATTCAGACCTTTTTTTTTCAGGACACAGAAAAAGAAACACGACTCGTACTGGAAATTAAGATGTGACCCAGCATTCAGCTGCAGTTTTTGCTCTTTTCTTGACAGTACCTAGCACAAATGACAGGATTGGAAGCAAGCCCAGCTAAGAATACTCCTAGATCAGGGAAACATACCAAAACAATACGTCACTCTTCAGATACTAATTCTGAGTAGTGATTTCAATAGGACTGTTGCTTGTTTGCAACATTCAGCAAATTACATTCAGGACTGGGACTGACAATCCTGGTTTTGTCCAAGGAACTAAACAGGCCAAGGAATGAATCATATTAAGAGCTACCTATTTGACTACAGAAGAAATCCATCATAAAAGCAGGGCATTTCTGTAATATAGTGTGGCTGAACTTGCTGCTGACTGGTATAGCAGCTCTGTGAATGGACAGAGAATTTCAGTCCCTAGAGCTCAATTCATTAGCTTGCACAAGCATTAATATTATGTCTTTGAAACAGGGGAAGAATGGGACTATTTCACAAGTATTATTGGCTCCATATACATATACAATATAATAGAACATACTATATTCATATATTTTAGTTATATATCTGGCTATTAACAGGGAACATTTACAATTAAAAATATATTACCCTCACCTAAAAAGTTCTGGCTTAACAAGTGAAGACTGTTTGCACAATGCCTGGAAGTTTAATAGCCTTAGAAAATTATCACAGATCACTAACAAGTTATCTTCTATGACGGCCAACCATTTCACTATATGTTTTAAAAAATGATGTCTTCTTAAGAGCATCAGGTCCAGGCTACAAGTTGCAGCTTTAGTCCCTAGACACACTGTTTTTCTTTTCAACCAAAACTGCAGGGAAAGTAAATACTGTCAAATCAGACAGTGTTCCAAACAGCCATCATGACAACTTCATCTTAGTATGTCAACATACCAAGCATTTCTCCTAGATACCTCGACGGGCCAGATGCAATGACCCCAGAGCCAGAGTAACTTTCAGCACTAGAAGCAGCTCTTCCTGCTGGCTAGTTAAGAATAGCAACAAAAAGAGATGTTCCTTAGAGAAAATAAGAACGACTGAAAGAACCAGTGAAAGAGGAAGAAGACTGGACATGCAGAGGGGGATGCTAGAAGGAGGCAAAATGGAAATGCAGGAGAGGTTAAAGAAACCCACAGGATGTGTTGATAGCAAAGGAGGATGGGACAAGAATTTGAGCTGTGAGTGACTGAGTTTATACCCAAAGGCCTTAAATTTACAGTCAGACTCCTCTTTAATCCAGCCTCATAAATACACACAGCTTGCTCTGCCATTCTCCTGCCTGACTGACTGAGGACTGACTCTTCCCAAAGAGATCCCCCACACCACTTCCAGAGGCACCAAGGCCACCCAAGATCTTTTGCTGCAGGCCTAACCCCTCTGAGCAGTTTCCTTTCATACCAGCAGGGTTTGCCTTATTTTTGTCATGCTATCAGATTCCTGCAGTTGCTCTGTAGCAACATGCCAGCCACTCTGGGCCATAGGTGGTGTGGAGGAAGGAGGGGAACACGCCAGAAAGGAGTCAAGTGAAATTACTACCTTTTCCCAGGGGCACATTTAGAGATACAAGACTAGGTAGCTGCATTTGTACCCAGTTCAGAAAGCCCCTACCAGCCAACTCTTGCCAATAAATGCTACTGCAATAATTTTTTTTAAGTGTTACAAATATGGAAGAGCCTGAATGATCAGGAAGCATTTCTGGTTTTTTGTTTGTTGGATCCAAGGAGACAAGCTGTTATTTTATTGCTCCGTGTAGATGCTCCTACTTTGATGGACAAAATGTCTAGAACAATTGGACAACAAAGTGACATAAATCCCAACAGAACAAAAATATATCCATTACCTACAGTATGTCCAGAATCAATCTCTGTGAGGGATGATTATGGTATTGACCTGAGATCTGTCAGTATGTTTTCCTCTGAGAAGTCCCAAGTGCTTGTAGACAGAGGCCCTGTGGGGGTTATCTTTCATGTACACCAATATGAACTGAAAACTAAAAACTTGCCTTGTGTGCGTGCTTTCCATAGCCAGATTATAACAATTCATGTCTATTGAATTGTTAGCTCGATACAAATTGTGCTAAAAGCATAAAGGAAATGCATATATATGGTACAAGGAATCTATTTCACCAAGCCCTCAGCAACTGAGACACCAAGCAGGTCACTCCCTAATACAAACTTTCTCACCTGAGTGCTCGGTCTAACTGGACAAACTTGAGTCAATATCTGAATAAATCTGGTAATTCGGATGGCAGCAGAAAGGAAACAAAAGCTGAACAGGGTATAATCAACAACAAGAAACCCTTAGGGCCTAATGCAATGTAATTTCTATTTATTACAAAGACCCTCATGTTCATCTGAAAGTAATACAAGCAGTTTTTTTCAGATTGTCATTTGGTCTCTGGAGAAGATGCATCCAGTTTGAGTGCAGTGATTGGATGTGGACCAACCACACAGAGTTGCCTTCAAAGATCACATAATCGCCCAGACCCAAATAACCATCCAAAGTCAAAGAATTAATTCATGCACAACAGCAGCATTCTGCTGGAGGGAAGAAAACCCTACAGAACACAAACCTTGTCACACAGCCCTGTGTGATGCAGATGAAGAATCACCCTCCTTATTCTCCTGGACACTAACCAAAATAAAGTCAGGAATTTTAGCGCACTTGTAACTAATAGGATTAAAACCAGGTACATGAAATTTGAGAATGTCTCCCGACACTTAAGGCTCTCTTGGCAGTCTGTTCATCAGACAGGAGTGAAATCATAATATAAGAAGCAGTATGACAAGCTAAACACCATAGCCCAAGGCCTTCATGCAATCAGAATATCTCTATCATCCTGTTGTTTTCTCATCCACCCAGAAAAACTGTGATCAGCTGAGCAGTCCACAGCAAAGTATTCAAAAGAAATGCGTGCGCTGCTTCAGCCTTTAAAGAGTCAGAATCCCAGCTCTCCTTGAGCATAAAAGGGAGATTCAAAGGGAGTTACTCTGCTTGTGACACTCATTATTGCTGGGGCAGCTGGTACCTTGCCCTCAAGAGCCATAAGATAGAATCTTTCTCTGGCCAGGATCCTCAGCACTTACATCACGGAGCTGGAGAGCCAAAGAGAGGAGAAGCTCACAGACAGGAGATGGCAAAGTACCACCAGGAATCCCAGCGCTCTCTATCCCATGTCAGAATAAGGCTGAGCATGTGTTATAATCCCAAAGACACCTGGTAATGCCAGATTTAGATTGCTTTCAGACCTTGTGATAGCGTGCACTTGTGGCTGATCCTGCGACACAGTTCAGGCTTGGAAGCCATGCTTCCATTTTTCAAGAATCAATGGTCTGTCACAGAAGTTTTTTAAATTAAAACACTTGCCATAGAGACCAGAACTGTTCACAATCAGCATAAAGATGTATAACTGTCCTAAACTCTTACATACAAAGATGATTTTTACCTGACATTCTGCAGCCATTCCAAGTTTTAGCATCGTAAAAGCTTAGAGGACGGGGCATGGATTGCACATTACACTGTCTGATGCATTAAAAAGGATTTTTTTCAGTCATTTTACAGTACATCTGCAGGAGACTACTTTCAAGCTGGGACTATCACTTCATCAAATTGGAATAAATAAATATTTTGCATGCTTATAAACACACATACACAAAGTCCAAATATGCACACTGTGTACTTCTCTGCAAGAATTCACAGAATTTTTCAAGCATCAGTTGATTAACCAAAGAAAATTGTGGAAATGGGCACAAATGTTCCCATATCCACACTATAGTGGAGTAAAGTGAGGTAAAACCCCAACAGTGGGTGAATCCCTCGGTCCCTGCCTGTCACGAGTACTGAGTGCCAGTCCTCAGCTAAGAGTTCACCCTGGCTCTGCTATAGGGTTTGCTTCTGCCCCAGCACTCCTGCTGAAGATCCTACAAAGCACTTACTCATTTTTAATCATGTAAGTACTCTGGACCTTGCAAGATCAAGCCTCAATGAAATATTTAACAGACATGCATACAAAAACAAAGGTAACTGACATCAAGAATAGCCAGGGAGTCTAAAAAATTACTTTTAAAATAATGATACAAAGAGAAAAACCCCAGCTTCTAGGGAAGAATAATTCAATCAAATGTCTTATATTTGAATCTGATAGACCCCATATAGTAAAACCCTGAAACTATGTAGAAGTGAACATCACTGCAGTGGGTGCATGGACAGCTGAAAAAAATCACATGAAAACTCAGGTTGCAGTGGGAAATGCTGAGGTAACCAGCTACAGCAGCACAAAGGTTGCTCCTGCTTAACAAGTTCTATATAGATCTCACCAAGCTACCGTTAATTTCAAGAGTGTTTTGTCACAGCTAGGAAAAAATTCGTACCATAGAAACCTTGGCTTTACAAAAATAGTAGTTTTTGAAGTATGCTAATTATTTTATAATTATACAATGACTGAAAATACTTTAAAGGTAAACAGAAACAAGAGTGGATTGAAGCTGTGGCTTAAAATTGAGATGTGAGACCTTTCAGTAGAAGCATGCAAACATTTTCTGCACGGCTTTTGATGGATTAATACATTCTGTTTCCTCTTCTCTCCCCCTCCCCAAGTTGCATCAGAATTTAATGAGGAAAAAAAGGTAAGAAAAAGGAAAAATAGTTGTGGAAACATTTAGACAATGAACATTTAGTGGCCATAAAAAAATCCTGAAGTTGTCATTATGACTATTTACATTACATTAGCACTCACTATATAATGCACAGACATATAATCTCCATCCTAAAAAAAAAAAGTTTACTTTCTGAAGACAATGAGAATGAGAACCTGTACCTCCTTGCTGGGCTGGGTTTCTAGTCAACACTATTGGCTTTATTCACCAATCAGTTGTGCAGCCAAACAAGTGATCTCTGTAATGATACACAGCCATGGTTTCACGGCAGGGTTGTTTGTGTCACGGAAATACATTAACTCAGATACACAATGGCAGTTACAAAATATTTTTGAACAGGTTTCATTTCCTTGTTTCTTCCATACTGTTGCTGGCAAAAGAAGCTCCAGAAGTCCCTGCATTTCTATAGACCCTAAACAGGAATAGAAACAAACTAATTTAAAAGCAAATTCGGACATTTTTTTATCAATTGCCCTCATTACTGAGGCTTGCTGGTCATTCCCATCAGCCTTCCATTCCCTCCCTGAATGCATGGGCAGAACCATGAATGACAGAACAAGCTGCCTTCACAAGCTGAGGTACTCTCATACAGACTGCCCTCTCCTTTGCCTGATGTCCTGAGCCTTGCATAATCCTGGTTAGTTTGAGAGGAGGAGAGAGAGAGTAAGAAAATTATTACAGAGTAGATCATCTCATCCCTTTGCTCATGTTGACTTTTCCAGGCCAGTTATCAATGTCATCTGCATCATCTGAAGCAAGCTACAATTCAATATACTGGAAACTCAGCAGGAACATAACCCAGGAAAAGAAAGGTCCAAACAAACTCACTCAGAAATTCTGTCAAACGTGACTATAGGCATTGCCGTGCAACTACAATGTGCAGAACAGGATCCTGATGGACCAGTCATAATGTATATAAACACTGATAGATCAGATCTGCCCCAAGTCAGTGCATTTGTTGGAAGACAGATGTATCTGCTGATGCTTAAATGCACAGAAAGCAACAGAGATCACAAATCACAGAATCCTCCATCCATCCACTATTGCAGTTCTGCCCTGGTTTTGACTGGGATAGAGTTAATTTTCTTCATAGTACCTGGTACAGTGCTGTGTTTTGGATTTAGGATGAGAGTAGCATTGATAACACACTGATGTTTTAGCTGTCGCTGAGCAGTGCTTACCCTAAGTCAAGGACTTGCCAGCTTCTGAAGCTGCCCTGCCAGCAAGTGGGGTGGGGGTACACAAGAAGCTGGGAGAGGACTCAGCCAGGACAGATGACCCCAACTGGCCAAAGGGATATTCCAGTCCATATGGCATCATGCTCAGTATGCAAACCTGGAGGGGCTCAGGAAAAGGCTGGGCATTGGTTGATGCTGGGCAATGATTTTTCATTTGCATCGCTTGTTTTTCTTGGGGTTTATTTTTATCGCTTTCTGCTACTTTCCTTTTCATTACAGTAATTTATTATTTTACTTTATTTAGATTATTAAACTGTTCTTCTCTCAACCCACGAGTTTTCTCACTTTTACCCTTCTGATTCTCTCCCCCATCCCACTCAAGGGGGAACGTGAGTGAGCGCCTGTGCTGTGCTTAGTTGCCAGCTGGGGTTAAGCCACAACAAATTCCCTAGTCGCTCTTCAGCAGCACCTGAAGGAAACTGGAACCAGAGTGACTGCTCAGACATGATGATCTTCAATGTCCAAACAACAGCCAACATAAAATTTAATTCAAGCTCCACTACAGGGCATGTTTTCAGCATTTTTCGGGGGGGACGATGCTCGGGGATTTAACTGCAAAACTCCCATTATTAATAGAAGTCGCACAGCTAAATCCCCACAAAATATAGCAAAAATATCGCCTTACATTTCTCTCTGGTACCGCTCCTGATCTGTGCTGACAGCGCTCTCATCATGAATAACATTATGTCAGGCTGCCCAATGATTCCTGAAACTGTCAACAATGTTTAAAGTCAAGTTCTCCAAACTTTTTAAAACTTAATCATCTTCACTCTGGAAGCATAAAAGTTGAATGCAATAGAAAATGTGCAGATTCACAGCAAGTTTTATTGACTTGCTGGCCAAAGACATCATCTAGCTGCTGAAACATTTACATACTACAAAGCACTATCTATAGAAAGACTGTCCTTAAAGGCCAGAATATACATGAGATGGCAGAAAGAGTTGAGAAAGTATGGAGAATAGTACATAGTGTACTTGATTTTACACTAAATTATAAAAGCCTTCAGTCAATCCAGTGTATGCAATCACCCTAGTTTGGGGAATTTGACTATAACACCATATACAAGCATAGCTAAGAAGGAAAAGGTCACAAGAAATCTTAATTTCCTTGTCTTTTTCTGTTCCAGTCTTAGAATGCCACTTTTTTTTTAAAGCATGGAAAACCATCAATCCCTCCATTTTTTTTTTTTTTCAATTACTGCTCATCCATGTGACGTAAAGTTCCACAGTGAAAACCTGAAGAAAGAACAATCAATGTATGCAGGTCCACAGGGGGCATTAGTAAAGAAAATACCACCAAACCATCTTCTGAAAGGAAGCCAATCAACTTGACATTTTTAAATGGCTCAATTACAAATACACACATATATAAAATGTTCCAAATCGAGTGCCTGATAAATGTTGTATATACTTTAAACACCTATGCTTTACATTCTTTTTTTCGTTACTTTTCACTTCCTTTTTGTTGTCTAAAAGGGTGTGTTCAGCAATAATGACGATAACTTGTACTCAAGACCTGCAAACTATTGACCTACATGTAGCCAAGCACACAACTAAATATCAGCAGGATCAGGAGGAGAATAAAATTTTTCAAATATACAACAAAGAGATAGCAATTAAGAGGAAAACTATTTTTTCCTGCTTACGCAGTTATTAATTTTACAGGAATTGTAGCAGGTGCAACATTCCAAGACAGAAAGTAAAAAATAGATTTGCATCTAAAGGATGGCTTTGTAAACCTGCTCAAGGAGAATCACTGCAGCAGACATTTGATGAAACTCTGTTAAGTCCCCTCCCACAGTGATACTGTAACTTTTCTGTAAGCAAATTTTTTTTTGCTAAGGTCATAGTACTTCCATGAAAACGAACCCTTTCTCCTGTCATCATCTATCACAGGACGTATGTGCATGTTGGTAAACACAAAGCAGGAGACAAAATTCTACCAGTTTCATAGAAAAAACCTGTTTAACTGCCTGAATTGTACAGACAGTCCAGATCCCAGGAGTTGATCCAAACTGAATCGTACTCCAGATCCCAGGAGTTGATCCAAACTGAACTGACTTGCTAAATCTTTTGAGATTCACCCTGCATTATTCACAAATCTTCCAGTGTCTGTGCTTCTGTCAAAGCTGCAAAAGCCTCTGATCAAATGATCACATTGGATCACATTGGCATTCACTTTTGAAAATTTGAGATTTAATGTTAATGCCCAGAATGCATCAGCTGAATGCACTGAAGAAGCCCAGAAACAAAAAGACAAAGAAAAGAGAATGCATGATATATTATTTTACAATATCAGGACTATTATGCCAAGTTTGCATTTTGGGACTTGATTTATGATTTTCTAATAGTACTTGCTGGCAACATTTCTATTTTATTCTATGGACTGCTGAACCAAAGCATTTGACAAAGCAGCCAACAAAATCTCTGTGCACTGTATTGAAGTCCTCTTCAAAGATCTCTAACATATGTTTCATGAAGAAATAGAGGGTGTATCTGTCAGCTTCTCTCAAAAGCTAATAGAGAACAGTTTCATTTGCAGAGGAAGGCACAGTTATTCTGCTGGTTCCATATTAACCTGGGAAACCCTTTAAACCAAGGATATTTTCTCAAAATCTGTTTCTACTGGTCTTCTTCACTTTTGAAGGAGCAGAAAGGGATGAAGCAGAACAGAGAGACGGTCTCACAGAGTGCCCACATGATAAGGCCTGTCTTAAAGAGAGCTCTTATCAGGAGGAAATTTATTCAGTCATGAGAATCTAAACATAGCTCCCTGTTCACAGAGAAAATACAAATTATACACAAGAGTCCTCTCATTTTGGCACTGGGTAACCGTGGATAAAAATAAAGTAAGGAAGAAGTAAAAGTGATCAGCAACTGTTTGCTTGAACTCCTTTCCAATTGCCCCCAGTCAAGCCATTGATGTGGTGTGGCCTAGAAAGGGATAAACCAAATTACTATCTACAGCTCATGTGTATATAGAAAACTGGTCTCTTAGACTGTATTTGCTCCAGAAGAAGGATTTTCTCTCTCTTTTCCTCACATCCTTTCTTCTCTATTGTCAGAAATGAGGCAACTGTATTTATTAGTGAGAGAGAAACAGAGAGGCAGAGAGGTGATTACTCAATAGCATCAGGTTCTTTGATACCCCATACACCCCAATAATTTTGTCATCTCACGGGATCCAGCCACAGTGTGCATCTTCCATGTTTGCCAATAATTACACTAACATTCAATCCTGTACCATGCAAATTCCCTCTACCAAAAAGATATGACATTTGACATGGTCCTGAAATGTGACTAAAATGCTTTTAGATCCAGCCTATGCCGTTCAGTAGAGCAAATACAGTAAAGGAAATACCTATCAAATATATAGAAAAAAAAGTACTGACAGTGAGGGAGGTACAGCACTGGAGCAGGTGCCTAGAAATTGAAAAAGATCCTGAACAACCTGAACTGATTTCCAAGTTGGCCCTCCTTTGAGTGGAGGGTGGGACCAGATGGCTTTCAGAGGTTCTTTCCAACCTAAATTCTGACTCTAACCATGGTTTAAACAGCCAAGCTGTCCACTGCTAGTGGCTAATTGTGGGCTTGCTTATGTGGCAAACATTTGCAATGCATCCTATTCTCCCAGGGAAATATCTCATTACGCTGAAAGGGAAGGTAAAATTATCTAAATAATTACCAATTCTTAGAATAAAACAGATCTTCATCCTAGCAATGATTATTCAGAAATTATTTTGGTAAAGGAGTAGGTTTGCCAAGACAAAATTCATTCAGGGGTTGCTTCAAGCTCTGCTGAATGTTTATATCAACTTTTATGCAATCTGACATTCCCAAAAAGAACTGACAGTAATGGACTGGAAACACAGGGAAACCATTACAGAACACAGAAAAAAAGAGTTTCAAAAGAAACAGAATTTAAGAGCTAAATTTCTTAAACTGGCTCTGATAAAGGACTGGCCTGAACAGAAACCCTCTGAGGAGCTTTCAAACTAACAAGATGACACTCTGGGTTGCTCCAAAATGCAACACAAAAGTTGCAATGTGAAGCTGCAGAAATATTCCCCTCTGGGTTTTATTTTGTCAGATCTGACAGACCCAGGCAGATTTTACCAATTAGGAATAAAGACAGAAAGACCTTCCAGGGAAACATTAGAGTCTCCAGGAACAAGGTCCTGGTGCTACTCTCTGGAAACCTGTCCCCATCCCATGCTCCAGGCTGGTGTTGGGGTGTCAGCAGTCCACTGGTGCCATAGTTTGTGAGGCTGCAGTGCAGAGCATATCTCACCTTCACCATCTATAAAACAACTGGTTGGGGCATTAAGAAATCTCAGCTGTAAACCAGGTCTATCTAGACAAGCATATAGTATTGCAGACCTTAGCAGCAGTGCCAGGACATGAGAGGAAACAGGATCTTCTTTGGAGTAACAGATCTCCTCCATTTCAAGAAAAAGAAACAGATGTGTACTTAGAAGTGCATACACAGAAACAGCATTCCTTGTTGCAATGACAGTAGCACAGAATTGACAGTAAATGCCTCACCTTTTATGCTGGGGCTGAAGCAGACATTGACCCTTCCTGACACTTTATTTAAGAATTCTACATGTAGATTCTTCCATCTCTGTAGCTCTTCATGCTTGGGCCAGCCTGGACAGTTTTTTCTAAAATGCTTTTTTGATTCTTGACTCCTGCTCTTCTGAGACCAAGTGAAACCGGATCAGATCAAACCATGCTCTTGTTTCTCCCCAGCAGTCATTAAACTGACATTGTATTTTCTTCATTTTTTTCTCTTTCCTTGATAATTTCTAACTGGAGATAATGCTCTTTGGTGCCCAAATGCATATGCAGCACACCCCAGTAGGAGTAATATGACTTTACTCATATTATGAGCTCTGTTTAACAAAGAGTTAAGTGAGGACAGCGTGTGACCCTGTCCACACTCCATCACTATCAACCTTTTCCACAAGATGAGAGAACAATGTAGGCCAAGAAAAGTTATTAAATGCCCCTCCCCACCCATCTTTAAGAATAGGAAGGCTAACCCTGAAGTCTCTCCAAATCATAATGTAGTTCAAAGTAACCTTTTTAAATTGTTATGTGGAATTATGCTGGTTCTTTGTACTAATGGGTGAAAATTTTGCACCCCACTACAATTTTAGAGCATTCTAATTCTTCAGAATTAACATTACTACTAAAATACAAAATTGCTATTTAAACAAACTTGCAAAATATTCTTCTTCCTTTCTTTATACCTCTAAATCTCTAATTGCTACTTCACTCCCCAAATCTTTGCCTCAAACAGTAGCATTTGTGTACTGAAAAGTATTGTCCTTCTCTTTTTTTACATGGATAACACAGAGCCATCTTTCCTCCCTCACCTCATTTTAAAGTGTTGCAGAATTACTGTGGACATTCTCCTCAGAGCTTGTAAAACAAAAGCTAACAGTGGGCTAATTTGTCTATGAGGTGACAACTGCTCCAAATGTCCAAAATGTCTGCAAAACATCTCAGCAAGTCTCTCCAATTAACAAAGTCAAGTAGGATTGATTTAATTTTCACATGAGAGTTCTTCTTAGAAGAACTGGTTCAGGTGTACCCAACAAGGCACTTACTGAAACAGAAGAGGTAAAGATTAAATGTTCTGCATATATCCAGAGCCCTGCATCAGAGCATCTCAACTCTTCCAAAGTCCTTAATTAATTAAGACTCAAGTTATCCTCCACGGTAGAGAAATACACCTTTGCCAACTTTATAGGTCAAGGTCTGAGGCAGAGGTAGACCAAATTAATTGACCAAGATCCCACAGAAAGCACTTGGCAGAACTAGAAATTCAAATGACTGCACCTCCAAGGTGTCTCATGCTCCCCACCCAAACAAGCAGCTGTACCTTCATTCATTCTTTCCTCCTGAACATTATTTTTTAACACAGTGACCATCATTTCCAGTCAGAGGGAGCAACACATAGTCACTGAAGCAGCTCTTAGAAGCTTCTTCAGAGGAACAAGATATAAGAGCAGTACTTCAGAGCAATGCAGAATAGGAGGTTTAGGGTTGTTCACTTGATACTTGTTCTGATTTTATCAGCAGCACAGTCCAGGGTCAGAAAGCTCAGATAAGCTAAAATTGGTAACTTTGATATTTTTGTGACTTTATGTCATCATCCATAATGCTACCATATAGTAAAACATTATACATGATGACATAACACCTGGAGAAAGCATTATGCTTATCAAAAGGCTGTGGGTTTAGCCAATTCAGTTCAAGAGCTCACAAGCATTTCTGAGCTTTTAGCCAGGCTCTATCAGCTCTGGTTATTACCTCCATCCCTTTTCTGGCAAGCTGCTCCAAAATAAGAAGCAAAAAACATGGCTGCATTGTCTATCTTATGCAAAAGCCATGCAAGGGTTTAATAGTTTGATGCACAACAAGAAAGATATAGGTCGTTGTCATCTGTTAAGCCATGACCTTGTGAAGGTAACCAGAAAGAAATTAAAAACAAAACTAAAAAAAAAAAAAAAAAGCACACTGCCCTGCCTTCACAGACCTTTTGCCTTTTGTGTGAAGGCAGCTATAAAACATGTGTCAGAGTAGCCACAATACTGCTAACAAGAGACAGTGGAAGAAAAGTTGTCTCTATCGCTCGGAAAATCCCCATCACATCTACAGTAGACGCTCCCAGTCAGCAACTGTTTAGTCAGAAGTTTTAACAGACTCCTTAAATTCACCATCTCTGGGGCCTTGCTCCTTAATAAAGACTACGGGGTGTTGAGAAGCACAGTATATTATTTCATTAAGTGCTTTTCGGGAGAAGGGGATTTAGAAGTAAAACTGCTGGCTTTGTGTGGCAAGGTTACGACCTTTGACAACTTTGGAGCTTATCTCTTTCATCTTCCCACTCCCCCGAGACCCCGAACTTGCGGAGGGATGGAAGCGGGTAAGCCGGGGCCAGACAGAGTCCAGCATTGTTGTGGGGCTGCCTCCTCTCTCTCTCTCTCCCTCTCTCCCCTTCTCTCTCTCTCTCCCTCTCCCTCTCTCTCTTTTTTCCCCCCTAAACAAAACAGATCTGAACTGAGCCAAGGAAACAAAAATGTATTGTTCCTCGCAGATGGAAGCGAGTGTCGCCTAGGTAACCAGATTAATCTCCTTTTTCTCTCCCTTCCTCTCTTGTAGTGCGGTAATCGGTGGGCTCTTTTCACAAAAAAGCCAGCCTCAAAGCTGGGGCTCTAACTAGGTTCCTAATTAGCTGCAATTTACAATGAAGACAACATGATGAGATAATAGAAATTTGCAAAATAATGACATACCTCAGCAAAATATTCCTCCTCCTAAGAACCATTTTTATACAAAAACAATAAAGAGGGCCCTTCTAAAGCAAAGCTGGAAAATGGTGGTGTATTATGTGACACAGAACATTATTGTTCGCCTCTTGTTCCCCCAATCAACAGCTTATTGTTTGGCATCTTAAATAAAAATGACTCAAATACAGGCCACATAATGATCTCCATTGCGCTAATACACTGTATATACAGAGTAGTCAAAAATGTACCCAAGCCAAGGCCAGTGGGGCTGATAAAGTACCAGGGCCCAGAAAGGTAATTTACAATACAATGCACTAACTATTAGTACTGGTCTTAATCACACATATCTTTCTGATTTCTGTCAGGATGCGCTCTGACATCAAAAAAGGGCACCCGAACAGGGGGCAGCTAGTTAATGAAATATGATGGATCGCATTTGTTTTCATGTGGTGGTGAGCTCAAACGAAGCAGCCTCCAGACTGTTAGCCAACAGTCTTCTCTTGTGCGACATCAAAGGCTCCCATTGATGGGGGGGGGGGGAAGGGCGCGGGAAGGGGGATCGAGGGGAGACAGCGCAGAGGGAGGAGCGCCGAGCAACTCAAAGGACCATTAAATCGTAATCTCTACCTTATGTCCGACAGGGGAGAGCACAGAAATGGAACGGGCCAGGGCCGACCTGCCACTGGTTTCAAGGAGAAGGAGTGTCAGCACCTCCACGTGCGGTGGAGGAGAGGCTGGTGCACTGCTGCTGAAATTTGGCATTCTGCTGCACAAGGGTGACTTGTCATTGCAGACATGAGGAGTACATCCCTGCTGGAGCCAGAGGAGAGAGGACAGTTCAGGGCAGTTTTGATCTCGACAGAAATACTTAATAAATAGCAACAGATTGTCTAAAACTGTCAGGAGGAACAGCAGCAGCAGAAGTCCTTCCTTTTTCATGTGCGGACTCATCAGTGCTGACCGGGGCAGCTGCAAATATTCAAGAACTACAGATCAATGGATTGTCCCTCAAATAAGGGCAACTATAGTCACTTTGGGCAAGGATAGGAAAGCATTATCCTGCACCCTGTACTGGTCTTTTGGTTCCTGAGTACGGCAAGAAGCCTTATTTCCTTCACAGAGTAACTGAAAGGAATCAGAAATGTCATCCTATACAGAGCAGGCCAACTGCTGAAAACTACTGACAGGGTACATGGCCCTAGCTGTACAGCAAGGTCCTGCAAGACAGTTCACATCGAGGGTTAACCATCCCAAGAAGCACTGTAATACAATTGCCATCTGTTTATACGACTTCTTTCATCTTTAAGGACCTCAAAGCACTTAAATGGTATTATGACTTTGCTCAGGAGAGCTACTGAATACATCAGTGATGAACATTATGCTGTACAAGGATAAGGCGAAGAAGGAGATTTTAGAAGTACCCCAAATATACCCTTTCTAATGACCACTGCCATGAGACAGAACAGACTGGGCTTTGGGTTTTAAGATGTTATTCAAAACACTCACACAAGAAACACATGGGGGTACCCATTCATCCTGAGACCCCTTGGAAGTGTAATGTGACACCTTTAACTCAACAACAGTGAACATTCAGACAATAATAGAAAAAAAAGAAGCATGCAGATTTAAAACACAGAATGGCACTAAAAGTCAATTTTGATTCTGGAATTGTGTCTGCTATAAATAAACATCTATAAAGATTTCTAGGAAAAAAGAGAACAAGGTGGACAAATGCTAAGACTTCAGTCTTTAAATGGAAATAAACCACAGTAAGTGATTTGATTGTCAGGTTCTCATGTGCTTACTCAATATTATTCTCTCCATGCAGAGTCTGATTCAATTGCAGAATAAGGTGTTATTTAACGTAAGAGCATCAAAACTGGTTATGAAAAACAAAATAATGTACTTGAACTGGTTGTCAGGCAGCCCTACTCCAACCAATGCTGAGCATCTTCTTATCCTATTGACTTCTCCCAGCACGGGAGCTGGCAATCTACCAGAAGTATCCTGACACACAGGATCAGGCAGCACCTAAGAAAAGAGCAGGAAAGTGAAGAAAATGCCTTTGAACCTGTGAACCCAATTCGGGGTAAATCCTGTGTTGACATTACTGATCATAGAAGTCACTGGTTCTTCTTTTCACCAACTGAAAGCAAGGCCTAAAGATTTGTGTGTTAGCTTGTTTTTTGTTTCCACATACTATACACATTTCTGTGGAAGGCTGAACATAGACTGTCCTTTTCAGGCTCATCTAAAAAAGCAGACCCAGTTTACAATTTAGATTTCGAAACACAGAAATAAGCTTTTACCTGGTACGTTTTCCTCCTTTGAAGCTTACACCTTAATCAATCTAGAGGTTTTATCATTGCATTCTTAGATAACCCTGTGTGGAACAGCCACTACACATCAAGAATTCAGAAAAACAGGAACAGTGTTGCTGCCCTGTGTATCCCGTGCCAGAGTCAGAACAGCAGCTCTGTATCTTCAGCCTGGTATAATCAACACCAGCTTGCCATTTTACACAGAAACATTAACTCTTCCAAGCAAGTGCTTCCCATATCCATCCAGCTCTTTGGATGGATAAGTCACTAAGAGTTAGTTTCCCACAATGACCTCTATCTGATATTGCAGGCCCACAGCACAAATTGAATTCAGTGGGATTTTTGTATATTCAGCATATGAAGGTTTGGGACTATAAATATTAACCTTTCTCCAAAGCAATCGCATGCAGTGTACCACACTAGAGGAGGCCAAAACACTGGGCCTGATCCTGCAATATGAATCCTGTCATCCCTTTCTTTCTTTTTTTTTTCTTCTTTAAGCTAGCAGAACTGTTTGTGTGAATAAATAGGCACTCAGTGCATTTTCTTTTCCAGCATCCTGAGTGGCAGGCATAGACTGAGTTATACAGCATGAATCTAACTGAGATCATCTACGCTGTTCCCCTGGAACAGCACCTGAGCCCTTGTGGCCTTGAACTGCTCTGGAAGTACAAATTTACAAGCAGCATTTGAAACATGACTCAAACATCCTTGAATATGAGCAAGTTCTGGTGTGTGACACAACTGGCTTACCTTTATATTATTATCATTATTACCACTCCCAGGTTTTGGAGACCTCTGTGCATCTCAACACATTTCTTTAGCATCTCTGATAGCCTTCAATCTTCCTGCATTTTCTACCTCTGAACCAGTAGCAAATGGTAAGAAAAAAACTACATAAACAAATGGGTACACGCAGGACACAAGAAAATCCATGCAGCTAACTTAAGTTTAATGCTCTTCAACTCAATTCCTCCTTCCCTTGCTCCTGGCCCCCAGGGGAGGTGGGAGGAATGGTTTAAATCAATAACCAAAGGCTTCAATTTTACAAACCCTTGAGCCATTAGAGCTCTGAGTCCTTGGTGCACCCGTCATAACCTCCCCCGCCCCTGCACACACATCCACACACACGTAACACACATATTAAAAAAAAAACCCTCCCAGCCTGGCATTAACAACGTACACTCAATGTTCTTTACTTAAAGGAAGAAAACAATTAAGTGAAACCTTGAAGTAATCTCATTCTGCCTATTTAGCCTCTTCATCCCTCAATGTGTGGTTAGTAAGTGTTGCAATCAGGGGCTAAGGCCTGCTATCATTCGGCCTTAATTAAAAAAGACACAAGCAGTGGAGCTGTGAATTAGAAATGTAACAACGCACTACCCCTGATTAATTCGAGGCTCATGTTGGATTAATAACTCCAAACAAAGAACAAAAGGAAATTGTTATGCGAATTGCAGTCCTCCCAGGCCAGACAAAGGTCAAATCACAGGATTTCAATTTCATCCGGAGTCGCTTAATCAACTCCCTCGGAAGGAAGACCATATGCAGTCCTGAAAGCTACCCATTGTAGTCGTGTTGTCACTGGACCTGAGAGACGGCACTGAGATAATCCCAACTATTCCCCATCTTTTCTCCTTCTTGTCTGTTTCTTTTCTTTCTCAGTTTCTTTTTTCTTTTCCCTTTTTTTTTTTTTTTCCATTTTGACAAAACCCCTTCATTAGGACTAATGATTAAGGAATAAGGACACTATCTGTCAGAAAGCAGCTTTTGTGGATGCTGCCCCATGGAAGCTCCCTGGCTCTCACTGCCCATGCAGCTGCACAGGCAGCTCCTCATTTTGAGGGGGGTCTCTTCCAGCAGCAGCAGAAGCCACAAACTGCTGTGCTTCATTCAGCATCACACAGTCACATACAACAAACAGCACTTGGGGAGTGTAAAACGGGATGTGTTTTACACATTCAGTGCTCTGCCTACATCAGGGGTCTTGCGGGTACGTTAGCTCGGGAAGAAGGATTTTCCCACTCTGAAGACCTATCTGACCAAAACTAAGCCACAGAGCATAAAAACCCATATTTCCTTTACTGTTCACACCCCTAATAAAATGATGATAATGATGAGGGAGCAAAGCAGCTGTCAGTTTTCATGATCTAAAATAAATTGTCCCTCCGGTGAGCAGACACAGAGCATGTCCCTCTGCTCCCCACCGAACGTGACTTCTCAAGTAACTCACACGGCAGGGCATTTTATATGGACTGCACAGTTATTCTATATAAAGAATAAAGAAAAGTCCAAGTCTGCTAAGGGACCTGGCCCCTCATGCCAAGAGCAAGCCTATAGAAACTGAAATGGAGCAAGAAAGAAGCTCTGAGGTGGAGACTGCAACAAGGAGATCAATTCTTGCCCCCCGCCTTCCAGAAGGGCTCTGCCCATCAGCACAGTAACATCCGTTTGCCGCACAGCTGCCTGCAGCTGGCCCAGCCTGGATGGGGCAGGTACCGTCTCTCTGAGAGATCCCTAGTGTTTATACACATTTCAAAAGCCAAGCTGGAATTTCTCAGGGTTTCATTTGCCAGGGTTTTTTTGTATATTCTGTAAAGCAACACCGTTCAGGACCAAATTTGCTTTCTTCAGCAATCAGCTCCAGCAAGGGGCCAAGAGCCAACGACACTTCCCACCTTGATGTAGACCTCTTGCTAAACTCAAACAAATCTCTTCTGATTTACAGGGAAATGAGATACAAAGATTTAAGCAACAGTTCTCTTTTAATCTCAAATTCTGGTCCCACACATATTCTGTGTATGAACTCATTACTGTAGGATTGCTGTCAAATGCATCATGACTCTTTGACTTGATTTTGCCAAGAGATACCTTAAAGCCCAATAAAACCACCCCAAACCTGGTACTGGTTACTACCAGTAGTTTCAAAACTTGAAGGCAGTAATGGATAAGAGTTAGGATTCACATATTAAAACACCTTGGGAAATGCAGGTGCAGATTCTGTAGAAGTCTCTTACCTGTGTCAGGCGCTGGAATAAAATTGTAGGTCACTCAGTGAACTTAAAAGAAGATCCTGTTTTGACTTTCAGCTTGGGATCATCTCCATTCAGTTCTGTCAGAAACTACACCTGGTCCTCTTTCCAAGGGGCTGCTTACACACCCGCTGTCTCTGAATTAGCTGTTGGAGGGGAAGAAGTGGTTCGTGAATTGCCCCGTTCTGAAGCCCTTTCCCACCCAGAAATATTCTAGGTTTAAATACTAACCCAGTAAATGACTATTCAACTTCCCTGATACTTTCTTTTTAAGTATCAGTTCCCTCTTACTTTACATATTGATTTCTTAGCATGCAACCAAAAATTAAAATGAAATACCTACTGTGCCATGGAAAAGGGGAGTCACATACTCAGAAACTCTTTTGCCTGGGTTATACCACGTCATTAAATCCAAATTATATGGAATGCAGATTCTGTTAGAAATAAATTTATCAAGCATTCTACCAGCTCCAAAAAGTAAGCATAATTTTTTGAAATCTGTTACTATTAGAAGCTCAGCAATGTGCACTACCAGCTATTTTAGCTACTTCTACTCTTCAGTGCAAAAGTAAAATACAAGTTTTAAGTTTGCAGCTCCAAAACTTTAGCCTGTGTACTCGTTTGTCAAAGAAGGCAAGCTGTGCACACAGCCCCATAAGAATAAATGGGAGGACAAGCTTGTCCCTTTCAATTATTCTTACTACAGGTGCTGTGGAGCTGTTCTTCATCTCCTTGTCCCAAAGAGACACCACCCTCTCAGAAGAAATCCTCCTGCTTTACAATAAATTCTGAGCCTCAAGTTATTATTATTCTGTGATACGAAACAGAATCACAGAATGGTTAAGGTTGGAAGGGACCACAGTGGGTCATCTGGTCCCACCTCCCTGCTCAAGCAGGGTCATCCCAGAGCACATGGCACAGGATTGTGTCCAGATGGTTCTTGACTATCTCCAGTGAGGGAGACTCCACAACCTCTCTGGGCAATCAGTTCCAGTGCTTGGTCACCCACACAGTAAAAAAAGTTCTTCCTCATGTTCAGATGGAACTTCCTGTGCATCAGTTTCTGCCCATTGTCTCTTGTCCTACTGCTTGGCACCACCGAGCAGAGCCTGGTCCATCCTCTGACATCTTCCCTTCAGATACAAATAGACATTGATGAGGTCCCCTCTCGGTCACCTCTTCTTGAAGCTGAACAGGCCCAGCTCCTTTTCTAAGATGTCATTTATATATATGCAATATAATAATTCATTGCATATAGATAAATGACAGTATCCTTTGAGTACATGCAGGTAAAGACTTGACAGTCCTTGACTTGATTGTAAAAATCTTCACTGGGAAACATTCTGCAGCACCTTTTTGGAAAATGACTGTCTGGTGTTGGTATTCATTCATGTGACTGAGGCAAGCAAAGGGCTCACTTCTGTAAAATCTGTATGGCCTCCACTCAGGCTGCACACCATCACCCTGCAATACTGTTGCAAATGAAGCTTCAAGTTCTTGTGTCAGCTGCATATAGAATTTCAACTTCCATGTTTAAATTTAGTTAAGCTTGTAGCTGTCAGTCTAATGACTCTATCACCTCCCTGGGCAGCCCATTCCAATGTGTAGCAACCCTTTCATGAAGAAATTCCTCATATGTCCAACCTGAACTTCCCCTGGTGTTGCTTGAACCTATGTCCTCTCATCCTGTCACTTGCTGCCTGGAGGAAGACGCCAACCCCCTTCAGGTAGTTGCAGGGAGTATAATAAGGTCTCCCTTGAGCCTTCTTTTCTCCAGGCTAAAGAACCAGAGCTCCCTCAGTCCCTCCTCAAAGGACTTACCCTCTAGTTAGCACACAATCACAAATTTTTAAGGACCTAAGTTCATAGCCCAGGCCCACGAGAGGCTGTTACTCCTCTCAGTACAGGACATGCACCTCTTGCTTATTGGTGAATGGTGTGCAAATAAATGCAAGATAAAACTTGATGTGTTAAGAAAAAAATAGCTCACCACAATGACCAAATACATCCACTGCTATTGCAATACTGCAACAAAAAGATGTTTAGGACAGCTCTCTTCTGCTTTCTACAGAAGAAGGCAGAGACAGGTAGGTAGATGCTGAGGCATCAGATCCTTTTCCAACCCAAATGCCAGCGCAAGCCAAGTAGCCAGCAGCTCCTGTAGCTTACTTTAGATGATAATCAGCTGCAAGTCTGCTGAGGATGATGAGGAGGAGAATCTATTTAATTCTGCCAACGCAACCAGCCCCCACCACCAAGTTTGGCACATGTATTCTGCATCTTGAAATCAAACTTTGCCCATTTTCATAGCTCCTGAACACACTGCTGAGAAAAAACAGCTTCCAAGGAGCTGCTCTTGATGGGACAGGTGTAGCTTAAAACCTTCCCCATTCCATTTTCAGCACAACTGCCTACCTCTCTGACACAGCTACGCTGACAAAGCTGGGAAGAAAAGGCAAGCCCTGGCTAAGCTACACCTGGGGACCAGCAGACTGCCCTATATTTCTATGCAATCCCTCAAAATCAAAGGTGTCTTAGAGCCTGTCCCATTCTCCTTGCTTCTCTCAGCTATTTACAAAGACCTATGAATTTTTATAAATCCCAAAGCGTCAACAACAGGCAAGCATTTAAAGCTGCCCTCAACTTGACTTGCTCTTTTCTTTCCAGTAACCGTCTCAAAGCTGTGTACCTGTTTCTTTAAGCAAACAAACCAACAAATTTCTCTGATTTTACTTGACATTTTTTCTAATCCTCTCTCTTTACTTAGGATCTGCCTCTTTCTCTTCTCTTCCACTCAAACAAGCCACTGGTGAGAGATATTCCTCCTCTGCAGTTCCTACCAAGTGTGCAATAGCTTTCACGTATCTCTACCTCACTGACCCTTCATCTCTTTTCAAATCACAGATAAGAAACAACATTTCCTTATCTTGCTAAGGACTGGGAATACTTTCCACTTCTATTACAATATTTGCCACCCCTATTAAGCACTCTAAGAGTCTGCATGAAAAAAACCCCCACATAAATATGGTAGTTTTCTGCCAGACTGTGAGAAACAACTAGGGCCAGTTTTTCAGGGGATAGTGTTCCAAACTGTACTGTAAGCAAGCAGCTGTGTCAAAAGATTAAATACGATGGGATGTGCAGAGAAAACCAGTTATGTCAAGTGCATTTGTCTCTCTCCAAAAATCCCAACCCAGCCAACCAAAGATAATGTGGGTTCTCCTATTCACCTTACCAAAATGCCACTTCGGTTAGAAAGATAAAATCAGAACACAGCAAATTAGGTTTTACATCTGGATAATTTTTCCAAAGAAGTCCAGCACCTTTGTTTAAGCTCAACTTAAAGAATTGCACACCATTTCTGAGAGCTGCTGGGCAGCTGCTGCTCTTCCTCTCTCAGAGGGAGCTGCTCCTCAGTTCTGGCTGGCATAAAGCAGGGCAGGATACACAACCTTTATTCCCATAATGCCATTTTAATTTACTAATTAGTCCCACTGACATCAGTAGGAAAACATGCACTGTAAAAAAAGTAGTGCAGGAGAACATTTATCTTTTTGCAATAAAACCACACAACAAACATATCCAGTCTAAGCACACTAAATTTACTTTCCAAGGAGTTCAAACAGTAACTGCCAACACATCCATACAGATTACATGTTGTTAGTTTTTGGAAAAAATGGACTAATGTTTTGTACTTTTGGTAATATGGCTATTGTCTGATTTTTTCTTTTTTTTTTTTTTTAATGCAAGAAATAGGTTTAGTGAGAAAACTTTGCAGGAAAAGGTTTTCCTACTTAAAAAAAAAAATCAAACGCAGCAAACAAAAAATACTAACAAGAAAATATCTGTTTTGATAAAATTTCCATGACAGCTCAGACATGCAGGAGAGAAGTCCCAGCAGCTAAAGAGGCTGAATCTCCAAATCACAGAATCATTTGGGTTGGAAAAGGCCTCTAAGATCATCAGGTCCAACCATTAACCCTGCACTACCAAGCCCACCACTAAACCATGTCCCCAGGTGTCACATCTACATGTCTTTTAAACACTTCCAGGGATGGTGACTCCACCACTTCCCTGGGCAGCCCATTGCAACACCTGACCACCCTTTAAGGTAGAACACAAACTTAGCCTGTTTCAAGTACTCTATCACTACTGCTGTAGGTCCTGGAGTCTTCTGGATTCTTAGGAATTTAATAATTTCCTTAAAAGAGACAGTTTTCATTCCAAGACATAAAAATATTTCAAGAAACATTTTTTTTTCCATTTTTGGCCAGCTTTAATGGTAATTATGAGGATTGACAATTATTGTTATAAATCAAGAAACACAGTGGTAACTTCCTTGTAAAGGAATCTATAATACTTTCATAAAGTTATCAGAAATCTTACCTAATTCTTCATTACCATGATGAGAAATTACATCTAGTAGTAAGATCAAGAGTCTATCCATGTTAAGTAAAAAGGAAAAGCCTGGAAAGAGGCTTCAGAAGCTTGAAAGAACTGGATCTTATGAAGCCTTATTTCACCTTTGCCTTTTTTTTTTTCTTTTCCCAATTTCTTGTGAAATCTGTCTCCTTTGCTTTGATGCCTTTGATTGAAGGGTATTGTGTAAGTGACTTGCATTTGCACAGCTCAGAAACATGAACACCAACAAAAGCCAAAACATACAATTTGGTGTATTTGCTTGCTGACTAAACACTTTTTCTTATGTCTTTCTTTGCTTGGAGGGTAAATTGTTAGTTTCAAAGCTGAATGACTGCTTCAGTAAGTTGGGAAGCAGACTATTGGTACAGTGTGATAATTAAGGGATCTTAGTTCTTAAACAATGCTGATAAAACAGAAATCCCTCTCCCTTTTTTCTGGATTACCTTCAGAACTGAAATCAGAGCACGCTAAATGAATAATAATTTGCACCTTCTGTGAATGATAGAAGATTGAATCAAATTTTAACTCAACTCTATTTGTAAATCCCTCAGGATGACATAATTACTATTCAACACATACCTTAATTAGCTGTACACATCTATTTCATAGTATTTAACAGGTTTAAACAGCTTTTATTGTCTGCTGAATGGATGTTCCATTCTTATCAAAATGAAAATAATTCTGAATTTTCTAAACTGGAAGAAATTTGCTCACAGAAGTCAAGAAAATGACCTGGAAATTACAGTCCCGATAGTCAAGTAGTTATCTTTTTTTTTTGGCATTTTTAATTTTGTTTCAAATTCACTAACAGTATAAAGAATTGATAATGCACTGATGTGAATTATTGTTGCTGCTGCTTCTTTCCTTTTGACGAAAAAAGGTCGTAGTTGCATGGTGTGGTGAAAAGAAAAATCTACTAAAATTTTTGCAAGGAATTTGAAATAAATACAAACCAATCTGGGACATAATTTCTTTTGCTGGTCTGGATTACAGTATGGCCAAACCTCTAGAAAGAACTATTGCTTTCATTGCTCCATCACAGATCAGAAACAGGTTGAAATTCAGCAGATGAAACTGAAGAATCAGAATTTGAGACCTTGATCCTCGTGTTGTGTAAAAGCAGGTACTTGCTCACACACAGAGGCTGTTCTTTAAGCCAATGGGATCTGCAGAGCAACACAGCTCAGTCACACACTGCAGGCTGCCATGAGCCGAGGCTTGCCCTGAATCACAGGCACAACGTTCCCTAAAATCAGAGAATCACAGAAGCTTTTAGGTTGGAAAAGACCTCTAAGGTCACTGAGTCCCTTAACTCAGCACTGCCAGGTCCCTCACTAAACCACATCCCTAAGTGCCACATCCACACTTCCTTTAAATACCTGCAGGGATACTGACAATAAAAGCAAATGAGGATGACAATGATTATGTGCAGACACACATGCACGTGGTATGTTTTCATTATTTTGTCAAACTGCCCCAAGTGAGATTAAAATGTTTACTTAAGTACTTATTTTATACTCTGTGTCATTTGCTTTCTGTTCTCCTTAGAATATAATGCAAAAGACAAATGACTCCTCAGCAAAACTCACTGTTCCCGGGGCCAAATCTAAATGAAGATAACCAACACACAGGGAAATGATGGAGGCTGAGCCTGTGGGGGGAGGGAAAAGCAGGACTAGAAGTTCTTTGCTCTCCCAATCATCTTGTTTTCACTGGGACCAGAGAGAAGCCAAGACCTCTGCAGTCATGGTAAAGAAGCACCACCAGGACCTTAAGAGCCTGGGGAAAAGGGAAAGACCAAGGATAATGCACACTGATCTGGCATGGGACAAACTAAACAACTTGGGGAGACAGTCTGAAGAATATTTTAGGTACTACTCCTCCCAGCTACCCAAACATCATCAGACCAGGACTTAAAAGTCCTAACATTTGCCATAAATAGTGATGCCTAGAAACAAAAAAAACTCCCACCCTAAATCATACCTAAATGCCCTCCAATGCATTTGAGATCCTTTTATCTTTCTCTTACTTCTTTAGGGTGCCTCAACACCATATTTTCCAGTTTTTCACTGCAATTCACTGTAGCAAAAACTTAATTTTTTTCCACAAGTGGAGGTAGAGATTCTCACACATTTGTGTTATCTCAGAACAGGCTTTTGCAAGACACATTACATATTGTAAGCTTTGTGATAAAATTTCAGGCATTGTGTTGGGAAACTAATCTGTTTTGCCACTGAAACAGAACCAGGCAAAACAAAATAAAAATAAACTTATTCAGTCAGAAGTGCTTCTTTTTTCATAGTTATGTTTCTTCCTGTGTGTATGATGAAACCATAAATGCTCAATCATTAAGAATTAAAAATATTAGGATCACCCAAATATATCAATCTGATCCCATATCTTTTTCAAAGGTAAAAAAAGGTAAGGGGTGGTGGTATATATGCCAAGATACACCTTGATACTTTACCACCGCCTTTCTTTGCACAGAAGTTTCCACCTTGCCTTGCTCTGGTCTCAGCTGAGACCCAACAAGAGAAGGTCCCAAAACTTCCTGGAAACTTTACAGGTTTAGAGTCACCACGTGCAAATCAATAAGTCCTGGAAGCTTACTGGAAGTCAGAGCAGGCTGAGAGCAACAGGCTCCTCTGCTCCTGCCATGCAAACAAAGCAGGCTGCAATCTCCCACCCCAGCGTCTGTCCCTGAGCAGCCCGCCGGCTCCTCCCGGACAGCACACCACAGGAACCTCATCCTGAGGTGACAAAAAGATGGACCTCATGTTGCTGCACTGCATATCTATCTCCAAGTCATTACCCTGGAAAAGAGAAAAGCTATTTGTACTCTCCCCGGTAAACTTGCTCTTCTCGATTTTCCTATCGTTACAACGAAAACTTTCCCGCCTGTCATGTTGGTCACTTGTTTTGTACCGGAAAAATTGCAAACCATGGGGAGAAAAATGCTGCCCTATGCAATTACTGTGTAGCACTAGCATAGTGCTGGATACTCTCTAATTACATGCAGTACTATTCACATGCATATAAAAAAAATTACACTGATTACTTATATATCATTTCTTACTAGAAAGAGAAGTAGTTTGAGCTCAGCCAGCTACCCAGGAAAAAAACTACAGGAGGCCAAAGAAGGATTTACAATTCTTTTTCCGCTTAAATGACATCATCTGTGAGGAAACATGCATTTTGATGGAGCACATTATAGAAGAACATTGTGAGGGTAAAAAAAAGCTTGATAGAAGATCCAGGCAGCAAAAACATGCGATTTTGAGTATCATAAAAAGGGTGGTAGTACCAGCTCACGTGGATCACCCAATATATTCTGTTCTTAACTGAATCCTACTGTCTTACAATACTCATACTATATTATTTATTATTTGCATTATATATTATTTGCATTTCAGTATCCCCAGCAAGGCCTCCAGGAAACCCCACAGGAGTATTTTCATGTTTGGTTGATTAGTTTTGCATCTGCATAAAAATATTTGCCTTGTGCCTGAAACCTTGACTTCAACACGGAAACACAGAAAAAGCAGGAAATAAATCTGATCTTTCTGCTTTCCAACTCCAAGTTAATAAAATGCTTAAATTAACTTAAAGATGAAGTTCATAATATGAACAATGTCTTAAAATTACATTCAGTGTGCCAAATTTCTGAAAGCACTTCTAAGTTCTGCTGAAACCCCAAGTAACTGTAAACTTGTTGAGTGGTGAGCACAGGCATCTGAGCCATCAATAGCCATTTCAAATATCTGTGGAATACATGACAATGAAAATCAGCTGATACCTGTTTTTCTTGGCTGTGGTTTCACCACGAAGGCAGTAACGCACATGAAACTCATTGTGGGTACACTTACATATGAAACCATTCAGTGGGTAGCACTCAAAAAAATAAACATACGTATATGTATCACCAGAAAAAAAGAAAACTTCACAGAAACATCAAGTTTGCAGCATTGTTTTTTTTCTAAACACTGTAAGTGGAGATATTGTCTCTACATAATGCATGTTGGCACAACCACAGCTCATTCTTGTGTAAATAATTTGGTATAGCATTATACAAACTGCAAATATGGCACTTAATTTTATTAAGAAAACAACTGATGCAATAGCAGCTACAGCAAAACTGGAATAGCAAATAGGTTGTATTTTTATTAAACCTTTCCTTGGGCCTTTCTGGCAGTTAATTTATTAATTTTATAAACTTATAAGTTATTTTATGGAAGCCATACACTCAGTGACTCTGCTTCAACAGGTGGAAAGAGACTCTACACTCCTACAGTAGACAGGGTAGATACAATTAAGTCATCTAATTGATTTGGCTTTATTATTTCCTTTGAGGGAATCTGAAAGATGAATTTCAGGACTTTGAATAATACAGACCTGGAATAACAAGATCATTGAATGGAAAAGTCAGTCAAACATGGAAGAATGGAACAGATCAATTCTTTGGTAAGAAGCTTTTTGCTTTGTGAGATTGAGCTGACAGGCATTACTTTATTCTCATAAAAATGAAAAAAGCTCCAAGTGGGAGTTGCCATGCAGTGGGAAGAAAAAATGAATGGCATATTTGGGACCTGGCAAGTAGAATGGATCTGGAAAAAAATTTGGTCCTAAGTTCCGAAGTATAGCAGATCTGTGCCCTGATTAGCTTACAGTTACCCAAACCTCCTTCTGTGCCCTGTGCTTAGATTAGGTTGTGCACACAACCTATTTTCTATTTATGCAACATCTGCTCTGCTTTGAGATTGCGAGCAAGAACATTTCCAGGCTCCAAAGCAGGATGAGATTACACACTGGCAAACTGAGCTGGATAAAACAAGGCCAGAGCCACAAAGATTTAGGTTCAACTCAGATTATTTAAGATTCAAAAAATGTCTCTATTTTGCATTAACATAAATGATTTCTCATATTTATACCTCCTTCCAGTTTTAAGAAGGAAAAGAAACAGAGTGCTTAATTAGTAAAAGTTCATCTAGAGCTGTTCTCTCACATGACCAGAGTGACAAATCTTGTGGATATCATGTGTAGTGCCATAATTAAACCTTCAGCCCTGATTATTCACAGCTTGGAGAGTCATCTAAGCCCTGTCAACCAGACACAGTGATGTTCTCCCACCACTGGAATGAAGAGGGGAGTACAGGGAAAAAGGGGATGTCCAAGCACAGACAATGCCAGTATGAAAAACGTGCACTTTGTGGGGAATGTTGCAGGGCCTGAGAGGAGAGAAAAGCTGCAGTGCTGCTGAAACAGGGGGAGATGTCGGGGATGACCCTCACAGGATCCCCCTGGAGATGGCCAGTACAAAATAAGAAAAAGAAGGATGCTTTTTTCCTGAGGAGCAACTAGTGATATGTCTGGCAACATCTGCAGTAAAATTAACACTGGTTGCGGTCAAAATCATCTCTGTGGGCAGCAAGACCATGATTTGGTCTGCAGCAGCAACAGCCACTATGCATGGAAGATCTATTTAATTTGTTTTAATAGCAACAGGCAGAAGGTTGAACATCTGACCAAGATGACAACCTCAGGGCTGAATGACAGGACCACAGAGCTGCTCTTACCTTCGTGCTGGACTTGGCTTCACTGACTGCATCTCAGGCTCACTGGCAAAGTACACGTGAACAGAGATGCTGCTGCTATTGAACTGACAGTTCAACAGCCCCACTGATACTCTAAGAGGCCATAAGCTCACAAAAAAACCCCAGCTTAAATTCACAAGCTGGCTAGAAAGATAGTGGCTTACCAGTTTGATTATCCAAATACTTTCAGTTGGGTTCAGTGGAATAATAGTTCACTGATATGCTTTAAATAAATAAATAAATCCCTCTCTACTTGGCCATGATTGAGGGTTTCTTCCTCCCTTGGAGGAGGCTGCAAGACAAGGAATGCCATTCAGCTAAGTAGGGACTGGCTGCATCAAAAAGCAGCCAGGATTTCTCCTTCTCCCCATTCTTCCCCACCCCAACACAATAGACCTGAAAACAAAAGACAGATTATTAGGTTTAAGTATGTAGCCCATTCTCCACATACCCCTTCCTCCCTCCTCCCACCCCTTCTTCTGCACATCTGGTAACCATGTGTGGCAAGTGCTAATGAAGACTTTCCTGAGCGAGCTACAATTAGTTCCGACTGCTGTTCGCCTCTCTCGGCTGTACGGAGGATAAAAACCAAACCAAAAAAAAATTCTTCCCTTCACTGTTCCTGAAACCTCCTCCTGCCCCTGGGATTCCCCCTCTTCATCATGCTGCTGAAATTAAAACAAAACAACAAAAAAAAAAGTGCAAACAAATACTTTGAGGCGCTCTGCTGCCTTATTTTTTTTTCTCTTTTTTTAAATCAGCATTTTATTCATTTTGATTGAACACGACAGGCAGGCAACAGTGTTCCTATGATCCTGTCTACAATAGAGAATTGTTAAACAGATGTCCATTTTTTTTTCCTCCTACCCTGGCAGTATTATACACATAGCAGTTTTATCTGCTTGAGCAGATCAAATTTGTGTGTGTGTGTGTGAGAGCGTGTGTGTTGCCATTTGGAGTGATTAGAATAAGCCGCACAGAGGCAAGATGTATTGTGCACAATTAAGCCCATCTCTAGACCGCACATTTTTGTTTACTCTTGGTCTCTTCTCCTCTCCCCAATCAAGCTACTAATAGAGCTGTTTCAAGTTTCAACAAGGACCGCATTAGCTGCTGGTCTCCACATGAAACAGAATGCCAAACCCCAGCCTCTCCCCAAGATCTAAGCACCAGCCTCCCTGTCCTCCTCTACATTTCTCTCTGAAACAACCATGGCCCTCACCTTCAAAATTCCTAATGATTGCCCCTAGTAGACCCTCGGTGCAATGTAAAATTTCCCAGCGTGAAACTTTACATATTCTTTGTTATTTCTCTCAGCTGTGTCACGCAACATGATTGCCACTGACCAACCCCTACTTGAAAGTATTTTCCCACTAAACAAACAATCCGGATAATTGCTGTAGAAGTGATGATATCTGCATACATCATATTTCAATTATACCTTATTCACTCAAAAAATGGCTATGACCCTCCTACGCCTTTTGAACAGTGCTGTATATTGAAATGCAAAAAACTAAGTTCTAAAAGCAGAACAAAAGCAAAACCGATGCTTCAAAAGGAGTTATTCTCTTAAAATACACACGTTTCTACTTGCCAGATGATTTCTCAGAGAAGACGATAGGCTGGAGTAATGCAGGGAGGGAGGAACAAAAGGGGTTTTAATCATGGCTCGGATTAAGGAGTTGTATAACAATTGCTCTCCTTCCAGGCACATATACTGTACACGCTCACTGAAAATGATCAGCATTTAAAGAAACAAATTGCACTGTGACATATTTAATGTAAGGACAGCTGCATATACATTAACACTTTATTAATCAAAAGACACTGGGTATCTTTCTCCCTCATGATACCAGAAAATAGCACTTACACACACAGGACTGACAGCCAAAACCAGGCAGGAACGTACCTTCTCCCCTATCCCAATTTCAAATTCATAAAACCCACTGCGGGGAAAAGAAAAACAAAAAAGCACAAGATTCTTTCTAATTTGAGGGCCTCTTTTTGGACAAAAAATATTGCTTCATCTCTACATAGTCTTGTTTTCCTCTGCACCATGCAAGGAGTAGAGCAAAACTGTTGCACTCCTAGCAATATTTTTCTATAAAACATAAATTTTACACTTTGAAAAAAGGCTAATTTTACTGGTAATGAATATGAGTAATAACTTAATGAGTCGCCACAGTGCACACTTTAAGGAGGAGCTGGTGCTAATGCGTGAGTAATTATTGACACAATTAAGTGCCCAACACTGGGCCTGTTAAACTGCTTCTGGCACGTGAGGGCTCCTTAATGGCTCCATGGTATGGTACAATGACCCTAAAAGGTTTTAAAGTGCAGAGAGCTCCCCTTTGCTACTGCAAGGGATCCTCAGATTTCAAATCCATTCCCCGCCAGATAACGCTGAATTGTTGAGCATTTACATCCCATGTGGGGTTTCGCCTGTTGCTGGACTGAATAATTAGCTATTTACCGATTCAGTAAACAGTAAGCTCACCCTTTGACCTGCCGTGGTATAGACTGTCTGGTCCCTAACCTCGCCAGGGGCTTCCTCCTGCCTAATGGTCGTTCTGTGAGCCAGGGCTGCTGCTGGAAACCTCGCTGCTCTCTTCCCACCGATGGCTCCAAAATATAGGACCCCAGCACCACACCAGCCACGGAATCCTCAGCTTGGGCGGGATTAATCTCCAACTCACCTAAGAAAGTTTGACTGAAATTGGAAAAAGTATTGACTGAAACATCTCCAAGATGGATTGGCAACCACACCACACATCTGCTCCCATCCCAAGATCCTCAAGACCCCTTAGTCCATTGCATACACGCAGCTTCCCCCTTTTACAGCATGTGCAAATGTACAGATGTCCCAATTAAACACAAACCAAAATCTCTGGCCCTGCTGTGCATACCACACTTATCTCTGACAAGTCCAGCAGAATCACTGGAAATATTTGCAGGTTTCCAGCAAAGCAACATTATTATCAAGAAAGCCATAAAAAAGTCACCTCTGGCAAATAACTCTTGGCCAGGTTTCACAAGAAGGGCGCTCATGTCCTCTGAACAAACGGGGCTGTCTCTAAGTCAAAACGTCCTGCCAAGACGCCTCATCAGTTAGCTGGAGCAACACACGCACTCACACAAAAATTGACCTTTTATTCTGAGATCCTGAACTCCCTCTGACCTTCCCCAAGCTATTCCAGCACGCATGTAGGTCCGTAAGATAGATGGACAGCCTGAGAGGTGGACAAGCAGACGGACAGGGCATAATAGTTTATTTTAAAATCTGCACATCTTGAGTAGTGCACCTACAGAGTTAGCACCGACAGAGCCCCCAGTCCAGGGTTAATAAGGGTGTGTTTGAGTGTAGAACGCTGCTGCGAGGCAGCAACTCTGCCGTCTAAGACATGAAAGGAGAAAAGGGGGATTCTCAAGGATAACACAGCATTGCCCTCCTGGTGCTGCCAGTGTAAGGGGCACCATTAACAGGAGAGGCTGGCAGCAAGAACAATGACAAGGAAGCGGCCAATTAGGGGAGGTATAATCAAATTCTGCACACAGTTAGCCTGTGAAAGACTGTGTGGAGAACTGCTGGATAGTCACTATAGCCTGCAAGTCTCCTGTTCTCCAGAGCTGCTCCAACAGAAAGTGGTGGAATGCTGTGCCACGAGGAAGAAGGACGAACAGAGAGGCCAGACAGACAACGCCCACAATGGGCAGTCAGGGAATACTCCCTACTTCTGCCACAGTTTTCCTGTCTGGCCTTGGCAAAACACACAATCACTCTGTGTTTTCTCATCTGTGAAATGAAAATAAAGATGCTGCCACGTTTGTAGGATGTTGTAGGCACATAATAATTTTGAAAACATGTGTACAGTAGTACACAGCAAAAAAGAACAGGAAAACCTGACTGACCTGAAAAGTACACATCCTGAATTAGAAACTACCAAACACAGTCTAATACTTCTCACACAAGAAAAGACTTGGAAGGGAGATACCACTTCAAAAAACTAAATGGCTTCATTCATTTCTTTTATCAGATAACTGTAGATATAAACCCCAGTCCTTGTTTCTGACAGACACCACAGGCCAACATGCAGCTTACTGGGACCTGGAGCACAGCCTAGTGATTGACCACGTGATGATTCAGTCCCACTGATGCATCTCTACCAGACTGTGCACAACCCAAGGCCCTGTCTGAAACACCAGAAGTTAAGTTTAAGTTGGGAAGAAGATTGGCATCATGTATAATGAACCTTCGAAAATGTACAGTAAAGAAATCAAGATTTATTGGGGGCCACAGGAGGATAAGGAAGACTTTTCAACAGCTAAGCAGTTTGTGCACCCATCCTGAGAGAAGCTCACTGCTCCTTCAGGCAAGTTGGGAGACAGGTAATCAGGCAAGAGACTCCCTCCCTGTTCCTCTCCACTCAGGCATTTACAAGCCTGGGTGTTATGGACACCAAATTCCTTTCAAAGATTTTTGCATCTATTAAAATATTCTCATAAAGGCAGTGAGTCAGAAATAAACTTAAGCATGTTCAGGACATACTCATGAGATGGTCGCAAATCATATTCTCACCAAGAGTAGTTCTACATTGTATTGCCACTGCATATTGGCAATATAAAGCACCTTCAAATCTGCTTCTCCTTGTCCACAAACAAACAAACAAACAACTGCATGATCTATTCAAGGAAAAAAATCTTTGGAGTTTTTTTTGTTAGAAGGGAGTGGTTCAAAGGCAAAAAGTCACTGAATTGCAAAGCAGTAGTGGGCTTTGTCACTTGGAAATCAATGAGCTGATAGTGAGAGTTTCACTCGTAGCTATATCATGCCAGCTTAGTGGTACCAGACTTCATAAACGGCTCTTGACCTCTTGCCCTAACTTGCAGCAGAAGACAGCTGTTCTAACAAGAGCAGTCCTGCAAAGCCAGCTTGGGAGAGTTTGTGTGGTTGCACGAGAGCAGGATTTCACTGCCACTCCGCTGAGCTGCTGCGTGGCCAGCGCTGCCCAGCCCCAGGTAACTCCCAGGCTGCCCTTTCTTTTCTGTAACAAATCAAACGTGCAACAAAATATTGCCACATCCCATGAGCATATTGACACAATAGGGACTTCAACCCCAATTTTGCTTTGTGTTTTTTCAGATGGCTTTATTTATCTTAAGATAAAGTGCACATACTTTGCCGATACGCTTAGGGCCTGATACAGGGGTAGTGGAGACAGTGCATGCACTGGGCACTGGGTTGCCTGAGGACAGGACCCACCCCAAGGTGCTGACCTGTGGCTCAGCTGCAACAGGAAACAGAGAACCCTGAGACACTTGCAGAATTAGTCCCCTAAAAAAAGAAAGAAACGATGAATTTTTTATGACTTGCAGTGCTAAACGTATGTTTTGAAGTCAGCTGGTGTGAAAGCTGCAGGGAAAAGGAATCAAACCTTCGGCTGTTGGTCATAGGTTTTTATAACATGGAGAAGAAAAAAACAGACATTGTGTTTGCATTCTATTTCTGGGCCTTTTAAGCTGTAACAGCATGAGTGGTATTTGCATCAGGAGTTACCATATATCATTGCAAGCAACATATGCATAGATGGAAAAAAGATGACGGCAGCAGCAGGTTCAGTGAAATCTCAGGATCTCTCTGTGATAGGGACCTGCTAAAGGTTTGGTTTTATTTAGCGTAGCTTAAAATGTCATTGGCATATGTGTTTCTCAATTAACACCAATTTAATACACTCCAGAAGTGTTCTATTCTGAGAGCAGGCTTCAGAGTTTACAAAGGATCTAACCTGACATTTCAGTACAGGATATCCAGCCCCATTTACAACCAGGAAAGCACATTATGAAGGCAAGATTTTTTTTTTCTTTGACATTGTGTAACATTGCCTCTAATGATAAATACAAAAGTCAGAAAATCCTAGTATGTAGTATGGAAATTATGAATCCCTCCAACCTCTGTGAGTCACTCATGTCCACCAGATGAAATGGTGCCTTGCAGCAAATACAGAGATTCAGCAAGTGGATGGTTGATTTTCCTTCTCAGTTGCCTTAACCATGCCATACATGCCACTAAACAATTTCTCAATTGATATACTGCAAATTCACCAGCAGAAAACATTAGAAATATATTTAAAAAAAAAAATCAAGCCCCAAACTCAACAGAGAAGCAGTCAATAATCCTGAAAACCCTGGGCTTTCTGTCAAAAAATCTGAGGAGAGAAAGATTTACTGATGATGGCTTCCTAAATGATAAATACAGATGTCCAACAGGATCCCAGAAACCAACTACTGAAAAGTTAAGGATTATTTATTAAACAAAAGTATGAATAAAGAATAGGCATGTATCATTTCATATGAACTTTACACAGACTATATGAATGTCTAGTCTATTTAGAAAGAGCACCCGGCATTATTAACATTGATTTTGGAATAAACAATTCATTAGATGTAATGGACCAAATTCAGCCCTGATGAAACGACTAACTTCAGAGAAACTGTACAAGACAGAAATTCATCTCTTCAGATGCAGTGAAGTGTCTATTCTGAAATCAGTAACAACGGAGCATGCATTCAAAAAATATTGGAAAAAAAAGGTCAAAATCAAGCATTTCAAAGTCAGGAAATAATGGTATTCAACTTGCCTATTAATCCTGTCCTGCTGTGTGTCCATCGTCTGCACTGAAGAGGGAAAACTAGCCCAGTTTTTTTGCAATTCAAAAGTGTATCACAGGGCATTCACACAAGAGGGCAGAAGTGTGATTGGAGGGACAACCTGAATTTGGCCTTAATTGTCAATGTTTGGCTTTGCAATTTGCATGAACTTTCCTCCTTTTCTAAAGGGAAAAAAAAAAAAAGATAAAGACTAAACATATTACATGCAACTGCTGAAACTTTCCAAATCACAGCTCCCGGCAAGTTTCAGTATCTGTCCCTCTGCACAAAAATCTACTGTTTCGGACTCAGAGTATGAACTCGGGTCTGCAGAAAATAAGGTACCATCAGGTCTGCAGCCATAAGAACTCACCACTTTTTCCCATTTTCCAGCTACACTGCTGGATGCCAGCTAATGCCAGCCTAGGGAGGGAGAGCAAACATTACCACTTTTTGGTCCAACAGGATCTTTTAAAATTAATTGAGGCAATCTAAACGCATCGGACTGCTTCTGTCTCTCGCAATAAATAATTTGGAAGAATCTTTCTTTGTAACATCTTTCTCACCTACACACTGTCTAGAGCATGTGTGTTTGTATATACCCATATATATAAA
Organism: Platyrinchus mystaceus; assembly: GCA_035041135.1. Taxonomy (NCBI): domain Eukaryota; kingdom Metazoa; phylum Chordata; class Aves; order Passeriformes; family Tyrannidae; genus Platyrinchus; species Platyrinchus mystaceus. The sequence goes on along the minus strand of JAWWLV010000045.1, from coordinate 72,444,278 downwards.
CACATCCTTGAACACACACAGTTGGAAAGACTTCATCCTGGGCATGACTTGCCAAGAAATCTGGAAAATTCTGATATATGATGAGTTAAAATATTAACAGATGTGTGCATTCAAAGTGAGAATTATCAGAAATGCATGTTGAACTCTGGTACAGGGGACTCTGAAATTCAAAACCATTATCCAAGATGATCATCTTTAAAATGGAGGAAATCTTGTGCTTCAGATTCTACAAGTCCTGGCTCCAGTGCAAGCCTAGAGTTTCTCATGTTGTTTCGGATCTTTGAAAAGTGAACTCAAAAGATAAAACTCACTCATCAGGTACCCAAGTGGGTATTCACACCACCTAACTTCAGGCATCTAACTTCATAGAGTCAAGGGAGGTCCCTAGCATGGCTGCTCTGAAGCCCCCTTGGATGAGCCTACCTGTCTCTGTGGATCCTACAGATGCCTTTGGCTCCTAATTTCGGTACCTAACTTACATGAGGTTACATGGTGCGATAATTTCATCCTCAGTCCTTATTGTAACACCCATGTTAGTCTGCCATAAGCAAACTCACTCCCAAATGAGTGGGGTCTGAGTTAAATTCAGGTTTCAATAAAAATGAGCCTATGTGCAGATCTGGATGCCCTCGAGCTCTAAAAATCAAAGATCTTATTCTAGATGCAAATTTCCCTGACCTAACTATAGCTTCAGCTGGAAATTTGGATTATTCTTTTATTAAAAGAAGCTATAAAGCCCTTGTCCAAAGGTTCCTTATTTGCTTTATTCCAATTATATGTTCACATCCCCATTTCCAAGCCTTCAGTTATCACTCCTGAACCATTTTTATTCTATACTTCATAAACAGCAGAGAATTTACAGAAGTACAAATATCTTGCCTGGCATTTGCATATCACTCCCCATTAAAGTGTAACCTCCCTTCCTTCTCTTCTCCCAGCTCACAAAAGAGAGTGGTGGGAAAAGAGCCAACAACTAAGCCCTGTTAAAACTGCAAAGAAAATCCTACCTTGCACAATGCAATTACAATCATGTAATCACAGAATCATTTAAGTGGGAAAAGACCTTTAAGATCGAGTCCAACCTTTGACTGGTCACCACCTTGTCAACTAGACCATGGCCACATTCAGTCATTTCTTCAACATCTCCAGGGATGGTGACTCCACCACCTCCCTGGGCTGCCTGTTCCAATGCTTAATAACCCTTTAATAAAGAACTGTTTCCTGATGTCAGGAAAAACCATTTCCTCTTGTCCTATCCCTATTGCCTGGCAGAAGAGGCCTACCCTCACCTGGCTACAACCTCCTTTCAGACAGTTTTAGGGAGCAGTCTCCCCCGAGCCTCCTTTTCTCCAGGCTAAAAAGCCCCAGTTCCCTCAGCTACTCCTCACACAGACTCCTCTCCAGACCCTTCCCCAGCTCCATTGCCCTTCTCTGGACTTGCTCCAACCCCTCAATGTCTTTCTGGAAGTGAGGGGCCCAGAACTGGACCCGCACTCAAGCTGTGGCCAAGTACAAAGGGAAAATCGCTGCCCTCATCCTCCTACCACATGATTTTTTTGATATAGTTAACCTCACTGGGGCAGGCAAAGAGTATGCTCATCCAGCATCTGTGCTGGATGCACAGCACCTGAAAGAGTTAAGAGAGTGAGGAGAGCTTTCAGAAATACCTAGAAACAAGGGTACCTGCAGGGCGTGCTCAGTTTGTTTTGAAGATGTGTTGTTCTAACACAGTGGTTCACTGGTTGAATATATTGCTATTTGATATCCTGCTAGACAACTCTGTGGCTGGAGTTTTCTGTCAGATCAGTTAAGCTTTCCGTCAGGATGTTCACTTCAGTGGTGATCACACCCCGAGCGTGCGTGTCCACACAGGCAAGCCCACAGGACAGACTGTGGTGCGACTGTACTGTGCACAAGCCCTGCTGCATTCATCCTTCCCAGGTGGGGGAGCAGCTCCATCCACACCCCTGGGAGCAGGCTGTGCTCCATGGGGCACACTCACCACCTCTGCAGAGGACAACAGAGCACAGGGGCTCATCCGCTACACGTTCACGCACTGCTTCTCTTTATTTCTAGCCTAAGTTATTCCTGCTCCAAACAGCCCCTTCCTTTCATATCTTTTCATGCTGCCTTCTAGAAGCTTTAATTTTTATTTTTTTTTTTAGATCAGATGACAGGAGCACAATATGCCCTCCTCTGGCCAACACCTTCTCCCAGGAGGAAAGGAGAAGGAGCTCCCATCCTGCCACTCTCCTCTCCACCCATTTGACTTGATTCCTGAAAAAGGACAAATTCTCACAGAGTGCCTCACAGATCTCCCCCCTCTGTACTAACTTAACCCAAACATAGTTGATGATAGAAAATTTTGCCTCTTCAGGATGTTTTCATTTTGAACTCTCAGCACTTAAAACTGAGGTGCTCAAATATTATCTTTGTCCATAATAAAACTGACTGCTCTTTGCTTCCTGCCTCTTCACCACAAAGGGCTTTTTTTTCACATCCTAAAGTAACTGCATCTTCCTAATGGCCTCCTGTGAGGGACTTTATACAAAGCATTTCAGCACTTAAATAAATCATATCCCCAGGTTCCCTGACCACTATTTTACAAACTCTTCCTAAGAAGGAGAAAAAACAATCTAATTAGTTAATCTTTGCACAGTACTTTGAAGACAAAAGTGCTGTGTCTGTTTAAACATTCTTACACCACCTGGTGCACTGCTTTCAGTTCAGTCTCCAAAACTGATCAGGATCCAACACCAGCCCTCATGGGAATCACTTCGAAGAGCCCTGTTCACCACCTTCACTGTCTGCCTTGTTGGGATGCTCCTCAGATGACACCACTCTCCACACACACACACACACACATATCAATATCCTTCCCAGAAAGAAAATAAAATACCCTTAAAATCCTAACTCTGTAGTTTGGCTGTGTACTACAGACCTTTTTCTACAAATAAACACATGCTCAAAACTCTCAATAATTTGGGGACAATTCCTGAAAACTTTATCCATGTCCTCATTAATATTCACTTGCACCAGCAGCGCTGGATGAACGGCTGACTGTTGGGATAAGGGTGTCACAGTACAAAACCTCTGTGATTTTGAGATTTTCACTGCTATGCAAACTAGCCAGAGTTACTACAACACAACAAAAGTAGCAACAACTTTTAGTCAGCGCATCTCCTCCAGTCTGGAAGGGAGCTTGGTGAAGAAACAAGCCAGTCAGAGTCAGATCAGCTCTAATTTACAACACAAAGCATCAATTAAATAAACTAATCAAAGGACAATTAATATCTTGTACAGTAGCAGCAAATTCAGACCCTGCTTGTGCCGCACATGCAATGGGGTTTGAAAGCTGGCAGGACCCCACGTCGTGCGGTTTTTATTGCCGAGGAACTGGTATTATTTCCCTTTCATCCAATGCCTTGGCTTTTTGTTTTCTGTTTTTAAGTGAGGGTTTGCGGTTGTTTCTAACCCATATGTCTCTAGTTTTGAGCCGCGTGGTTTGCCCCCTCTGTCTCTCATCATTGCTTTTGGCCCAGTTTCTTGACAGGAAATGCGAGATTTATTTTGTCTGGCCTGAACTACATTGTTCCTTCCTGACTACTGGTGTTACTTCACTCCAAATAACACGGCTTTGCGCTTACTGCTTGCTCGAGGTCAAAGCCTGAGGGGAACAGGCATATTTAAGAGCAACGGTGAGAAACAAGAATTAAGGCTTCAGGGTAGGAAAAGAGAATAAAAGGCAGAGGTGAGATGGAGAAAAGGTAAGAAATTAGGATATGATGGAAAAACTTCTGGTTTTCCTTCAGCCAGCAATAAACTGAACGGCTGCTACGGAATAACTCTTGGATATGGATTCAAGCCAAGCTAGTAATGCTAATGTTATCAATTGAAGCAGGATACTGCCAGGTAATTTAGATCCTAAACTCAAGCAAAAAAAAAAAAAAAAAAAACAGTTAGCAAAACTGATACAAGAATTCTAAAAATGTTGCTGAAGACTTTCAGTCTCTGGTTGCTCAGCAGAACAAGCAGCATGAAAACGTGGAATACATCTGCGGTTAAGAGCAAAGAAAGCTGAACACAAACAAACATATAAATGCTGAAAACCAATCATCAGTTTTTAAATGAATTACAGTTGAGTTCCTCTGGTGCTTGTAGAAGGATTTGCAAATCTTTGCCTGGTGTCGTTAAGTACATAGAAAATTAACTTGTAGAAGATGGGGCAGGATCTGTGCTAGGCATTGCAGCGCTGCTGAAACCGATGGCACTCAAGCTACCCAAGAGCAGAACAGCCTTGCAGCTGCCAAACTGCTTTTTGACTCATCAAAGGGCTAAATAAAACCCATCTCTCCCCCCATTTACCTGATCTAAAATGAATCCAAAGCAACAAACAAAGCTAATTCTCCAGCCAGCAGAGGCACATACCTTGCCAGCATCCCAGCCTGCAGTTCATTTACTCTGAGCAGCTTCAGCCTGCCCATACACTTGCTTTTATCCTTGAAATTGGACTGAAGGAAGTTGTTCACAGCTTCAGATAAGCACAGGGGTAACAGACACTTTTGCCTAAAACACACCCAAACACTAGAATAAGTACCTTTTCCAGACGGAATTCTTCATCTTAGGCTGATCTTGAATTTTGTTTTGCCGAAGTCATTCCCCACAGCGTTTTCACCAGTGATGGTTCAGACGGAACTCAAAGGCCTGCTGAAAGCCTGCAGTCGCAAATTAGCTGCTAATCAGCAAGCCTTGAAGGCACAAACATCTTTGAATAACTTGGCAGATACTGATGCTTTTGGACTTTACCAGTTAAAACAAATTGTTCAGGATGGGGCCAGGTGCCTGGAAGAAGGGAAGAATGGCTTTTCAAACAATCTGAACAGGCATTGTCAACACCGAGAGTCAAAAAGTAGTCCAGGCTTCCTCATAGTAGCCTTTTGCTACCTCAGACACTAAGGCACATTACTGGATCAGTACCACATCCCACACAGGGTGCTGGCCAGCTCTGTGTGGTACACAGGAAAGCCAGTCCTCTGTCCTCTGATATTCTGACCTGCACAAAAGAGGTCCTGAGCAACATCCCAGAATTCTGCTCCCTGAGCATCACATCATGCTCCCATGCACAGTCAGCCAGCTTCTTCTCACCTAAGGGAAAACAGTTTTCTGTACCAGCTGGAAGGTGGCAAGAGGGGTCTTGCTACTCATTCCAGAAACACAAGGACTGTGTGCACATTGATTCAAGTAACCCATTTACTTGTTCAAAGCTCTGAAAAAATGTCATGACTGGTACAAGGAAGAGCACGGGACCAAGTGGCTTCAAGCAGGGAGGAACAGGGCATCCCCTTTCAGCAGTAGGAGATTGTTGCATTGGCTCAGCTGACCACTGAATTCTACCACTGTAATGCAAGGTGAGAAGAGCAGAGATTGACCTTTGCATTTTGGGGTGCAAATTTCTAGCTGAGGTGTCGAGGCATTGCTTTACTGCAGCACATGACACTAGCAGCCTGACTTCCTACTGCACGCTGAAGTTTCTATCTTTTCTATGACATTACCTCAAATTGCTTACCATTATGAAACTGGGAGTCTTTCGGTGTCCTGGCTTAAAAAGACATGATTCAAACCTTACGGTCCAATTCTATTCCTTTTTTGCTGAGGTCTGAAGACTCAAAAGCTTATCAAATTAACAATGGCCATTTAAATGGAATTTAAGTTGGCAAGAGCTTTTCAAACAGGGTGGCGAGGCAAGTATGACCAATGCCAACTTCCTGAAGTTCACCCTATACTCCTTGAGTGAGAGGCTAAAACCTGAGTCTACTGATTTCATTGCAATTAAGGTTTAAGTGGTGTTTAGCATTTCACGATTGCCCTACTTTATGGTCCCTTCATTTTCTTAGCTTAAAAAATAGCGATGTTGCAACACTGTAGTGTTTCTGTTGTGATTGTCATGATGGAAGCAGAGCCAATGCAATTTGCCCATGTTTTACTAACCGCCATCTGGCAGGGATATGGTGACATGCTAATCTTCACAGGACTCTTGTTTTTCAACTATCTGCTGGACAACTAAGGAGATCACCAGGCTGCTGGGATGAATGCCAGATGGGAGGCAGGTATGTTTATGAGTTTAAGATTCTTATTTTCTTTCAGTGCTTTCACATGCTGTTCATGGAGTGGCAGGAAAAGTGAAAAGGGGGAGGAGGGGATGAGTCAGTGACTAGACTACAACTGTTCAAAATCACTTTCAAGTTCTGCAAAAGGCGGTTGTTTCACAGTCCACCTCCTATCTGCTTGTTTGTTCACTTGGCCTTGAGGTCCGGATGGGCTTTTTGGAAGTCCTTCCCAGTGCTTTGCCCAGTGCTCCCAGTCTGACAGGCAAACACACTGCCAAACATGCATACAGTACTCAATAAAATGACCTCCCTTTCCTCTCTTCCTCATTTTTGTAGCTCTGGTGAGCTCTGTGGTGATGGAAGGACAGTCATATGCTGCCTCACCGTAATTACAGGCAGCTGACATGGTGTTAGCCAAGCAGCTGAGTTCTGCAGAGGAATCAGAATTATGGCAGCTTTATACTAAGAACAAGAGAAGTCTCTGCTCATCCCCCTGGACTTCAGGGCTGATAGAAAGCAAGAACTGCTGTAATAAGATGGAGACTGAGTCTTCCTGATGAAAAATGCTTAAGTAACCCAAAGGATAATGATGGCATAAAAACTAAATAACTATTTTTAAATTAACCAAAAAATCCCAACAAGAAAACCCAGCAACTTCCTAATGGTGGAAGGACAACTGTGGACAGTGGACGAAGCAGTCAGTGGATCACTGTCCTCTAGTGATCCAGGCAGTAAGCTAACTTTTGTCTGGAACATGCTCAGGTCTCAGCTACATGATGCTTAAGCTCCCCTGCTAGATCCGATGTCTCTGAGACTCCTTAGGAGGGGCCACAACTCACTGCTGCAGGTCTCAGCAGGGAGGAAGGTGTGCAACACCTCTCCGATTCACTGGGGCTGGAGCCAGTGCTGTCTCCTGTCAACATTTCAGAAGAAATCAGCAGCTTCAGCAAATTCATCTCACAAATGCCTTACCCTGACTCACCTTCTCGCAGCAGGGCCAAAAAACAGAGTCTAGTTTTAGCCACTGTAATGACTAACATTCATAATGACTAACAAAGAATTACAGCTAAAAACACAAGCTGCTTTAGCTCAAACTAAGCAGTCATGGCTCACCAGTTAGGACTGAAAGATTCATGTTCAGCTCAAGTGCAGAGGAGTATCTGTGGCACACTCTCACCAACATGTGACATTAGCAGAGCTACACGCAATAAATCCTTATTACAGTAGGCTTCTCAGAACAAAGATTTCTGATGAGGGGGCTGGTTTGGAAGAACCCTGTGTTGCATCAATTAAGCAAAACAAACAACTCCTCATAAATTTCCCCCTAAACAAAAAACCAGAGCACAAACAAACAAACAAATCCCTCACCTGTCACGCTCAAGTAGGAAATCAAATCATGGTTATAGTCAAGGGTTAAGTACAGGACGTGCACACGTACCTTCCCTTTCTTTCCTCACCACAGGTAAGGCAATTACTATGGAAATTATCTGCTTGATTATTAATTAAATATCTATAAATTCACACACTCACAGACAGTCTCTCTCTCAATAGGTCTTGGCATAAGGGAGCACACAGAATTTTGGCAACGAGCTGAGAGTGGAATAGGCGGCACAACCTAGACATGCCCAAGCCTTCTTGACACAGGAACAGCTTCTCTTCCCTATGCCAGTGGTTTGCTCGGTGCCAGCTCCGATGCACACCCCCTTCCAGGAATGGCTTTCATCCATGCTGGCAAACAAAATGATAGAGAAGAAAATATGAAATTACTCTTCAAAATGTAAGTGGAAGGATGAGCACGGCGCCAAGTGAGAAGTATCCAAATGTGAGATCCCACACTGCTACATGTCAGTTGGAAAGATGACACATATACAGAAAGTCAAGCAAACAGGTTCGTCCACAAAGGGAAGCTAAAGGAGATCATTTGCATTTTGTATAATAAAATATTTAAAGCAGCACTGCACAAATTATAAATAAAAACACTAACTGCAGTCACCAAGAATGCAAGCACTCTATGTGGAAGCTGGCCAGCAAACCCCTTCATTAAATACAGTATGATCAGAAGGAAATAGAAAAGTGGCTACGGACCTCTGAAGGCCAGCAGGTAATGTAAGCCAATTGATTATTCAGTTCTAATTAGGGGAACCAATACTTATTTTGGACTACTCACAGGAGAATAAAGCAAGAGTTCAGGGTGAAGTAAAGTCGACTTTATTTAACAATCTGTGACTGATTATATGGGAGCAGCAAGTTCCAGATGGGTGGGAGTGCTTACAAAAACCCCTCTATTTTCCTACAACTTACAATCACTGCTTTTAGTTTCCATGTATTGTAATGTTGCCACTTAACACAACAAGAACAGCAGAACAAAGAAACATGAAAACAACTTTGCACCAAAATTTGGGGACTGAATAATAGGACATGCTTTCCCACTCAACAAAGGATGTAGTTCAGCCTTCTAATTTTAGCATCTTATTCAAGACGATACCTGATTTAGTGTTCCTTGTTCAAGCCTTACTTTAAGAAACTGTTTCATTCCATCATGTAAAACATGCAAGTTTTTTGGGACAGAGATCATGCTTGCTTCTGTGTTGTAAAAAAAATCATCATGCAGACAGCATTGCAAAATAACGTACACTTTAGCCATTATTTATTTGCAACTATCTGTTGTTAAGAGATACCGTAATTTTGAAATGAACAATTGTTTTGCTTTTTCAATTTGTCTTATACATATCCTCATAACCACCTGGATTTATTATTGCTGGTGGGCAAATCATATGGAAGCATGGAAATTCCAGCAGTTTGAAAAAAAAAAAAAATAAATCAGTCCCTTTTCTGTTATAATTACAAGTTCAAAAAACCATTCATTTTTATATTCAGAAAAGGGAGCATACCTTAACATTCCTGTTCCGTGCCTTTGCCCACCCTGTACCTACTCCCCACTGTCTTGGCACAGCAGTGCAAAAGCAGCAGGACCATGAGTAATGGTAAAAGCCTGGAACTTAGCAGCTTTAATTGATTCATATTCTGTGAAAAGCAAAAGCAAAGGTCTATGTTTGTCTCCTCGCAGAGCTCCTAAGTGAACCCTGCTAGACGGAGTAGGTGCATTAGGCTCACTGTTTCCCCGGGGCTCAGCAGAGCTAGGTAAGATAACAACGCAACTTTCACCCACAAGGATTTCCCTAGGCAGCTGCTGTAAAAGGGTTAATGACTGATGTTTCCATTAAATCTGACCTGCCTCTCAGTTTTGCCATAGCCTGATATAATCCTTGTTTTGCACTTATTTGCACGGACAAGTGGAGTCACTCCACAGCAAGGAACGCACAACCCTCACTCTAACAAAAGGTCAAATAATTTTAAATGGAGGCACAGGGTGTTATTTGTACTTAAACTTAAAACAAACAAACCCGGGCAAAAGCCTGTCTATGCACTGTGCTGCTACTTGCCAAGAATTAAAAGCTCCCCATTCAGAACCTAATGGGCACAGAATGCGTCTGTAGGGCATCCATATGTACACTGAACACAAATCAATACTATTGCCTTGCAACTCCAGCCAGGACAATATTCAGTTTCTCTGAACTCTCCAATCCAAAACATCGATCATCTCATCTCATCTCATCTCTAAACTTTCAATGACCAGTTATAGTCCCCTTAAATGGAAATTTATGGTCAGGTAAGAACAGTGGTAAATAAAATGCCCTCAAAACCACTCTATAGGAAGCCATTTTTTTATCTATTTTTTTTTAAAACCCAACTCTGACTTTGTTTTCAACAGAAAATGATTGAGGATGAATATATAAGGATAATATATATAATAAATATATATAAGGATATATATTATAAGGATATATATATAATAATATATATAATATATATAATATATATAAGGATATATATATAATAATATATATAAGGATATATATAAATATATAAGGATAATATATAATGAATATATAAGAGGATTGATTATTGGATGTGCCTTACTTAGGTCAACTGTTTGAACATACTAAAGGTCAAAATAGACCAAATAATTGGTCAGGAGCTGATGGTCATAACACAAACCCACTGGGAAATGAACTAACACTGCAAAAATCCCCTTTATGAATAACATCACCCTAACTAAATACAGGAAAAGGACTTACTCCTAGGTGGTGTTTCACCAGATGAGTTTTGTGGCAGCACCAGTTAAGCAGCACTATTGGGAAGATGTAATGAAAAGATCCAAATAGTGAACAGCACATCATCCAATATTCCAGCATCTATTTACTAAATATTTTACTAGGAGAGCTTAATATTTGTATTAATATCAGAAGCACTTTTTTATAGAGCTAAAATATAAATTGCCCAGAAGCTGAAATTAACACAGGCTTCATGTTTCTTAGTATGGGATGTTCAGGAACTGTCTGCTATGTTATTTTTGTTTGAAAAATAGCCTTCACTAAATCAAACTTTTCTACAAGAAAATTTCGATTGTGTCAAAATACTGTAAATAAATTAAATATTCTGGGGCAAGATCAATGAAATATGAGTCATTTCAGTATATTTAAGCTACTTGCAAATGGCTATACCTGATGGCATTTATCCTAAGGCATTTGTGCAAGCAGCTGAAGCAACCCTACTGAAGTTAGCATAAAACTTATGAAGGGCAGGGGAAGTATGAGTAGAAAAGAATAAAAACATACTTGGTTTTAAAGAAACTAAAACTGGGGGAATTACAAACTTCAGTTTACCTTCAATTCCCAGAAAACCAGAAAAAATAAACAAACTTTTGGTGAGCACAAGTGCTATGAAGGAGATAAATAATAGACATCAGTGTTGATTTGTCAAGAAAGTATCTTGCTAAATGAATCTCATTTTTTTGGTCTACTTATAGTTCTTTACAGAGCACCAGGAGTAGTAGTTGCCATACTTGATTTGTGGTTCATTTTTTGAAACTTTCTGACACTACCTTCACATAAGTAAACCATATGATCTTCAAGAAAGACGGTCTTGCTGGAACTCTCATAGGGCAGGCAGGAAAACAATATATTATTACAAAGAAAACAACAAAAACATGATTAATGATTAATTACTTAAATGTAAGAGAATGTATAGGGCAGTGTTCCACAAGGATCTGCCCTAAATCTGGTGCTACACAATATTTTCACTAACAGATGATGGAATAAAGAGAGTTCCTATGAAACCCGCAGACAACATCAAACTGAGACAGCAAGTAGGAAGACAGAACCGGAATTCTAAACAATCTTGAAAATTGGAGGAGCAGCCTGAAAAGGATGCAACTGGGACAAGAAGATCTAACTATAATTAGGCAGAACAGTTAACTGCATAAATGCAGGATTGGGAGCAACTGATTAGGGAGCACTTCTTTGGGAAAGGATCTGGGTGTTAAAGTCAATTGCAAGTCAACAACATGATGATATTGTGAAAAAGGCCAGCATCGCCCCAGGATACGTATAATCAGATGATACATGAAGGTACACAAAGAATATCTCTCACTCTATTCATCACTGGTAAGATCTCTGTAGGGAACAATTTTGGGGCACTTCTCTTGAAAAGAGATGTGAACTACCTGTAGACGGTTTCTAATTTCCACTTGAAATTTAATCACCACTGTACGTATGAGCATCTTTTTTCTTATCCCTTAAAATATTGTTCTCTTTCATGGTGCATTAATAACAGATAAACCATGTAATACCTTTAAACACACATAAATGGAGCTGTACACAGCATCCTACATGATTTGTACAATGGCTTTCTTCCCTCTTTTTCTGGGAATACCAGACCTGCACCAAATTTGTCTTTTTGATATTGTCGCATTAGTTGTAATCCTATGATCACCCAAATGTCCAAGTCTTTCCCTCTCACTTTGAGGAAGGGAGGAGATGACAAGGTATAGCAAACATTCTTGTCATTAGTCCTTAACCAAATGACCTTGATGTTTATGCTGTGAAGTTTTAGCTGACTGTTAATACCCTGGTCTTCAAAGTCATCTAATGTGGCATTAGGGAATTGTGATCCTCCCCTAAAATGACAGTGCCTTTCAAATGTGTATGGTTGTTTTCTGTATAAAACACAACTGTAAGGGCAATTAATGTTCTTTCTTTACTGGTCTTTTCCCCTTTTATTTAGGTACATGAATGATGAAAATCTCATGCTGTAAATCATGATTTGTTCTTTTTAGGTTTTTTTGTTTGGTTGGTTTGGTTTGGTTTTGTTTTAAACAGAAGCAAACCATATCAGGTTTTAATTCATTAATTCCATAACTGTCAAGACCCAACCCTCTATCTGCTAACAGACTAGTAGGTTGTTTATTCTTTTTAACCCCTGTGATAAATTTAGATTGATTGAACATTTTCAAAGCTGACACTGCAAGGGATTTGGCCAAAGGTCAGCTCTATACGAGAGTTCACAGTTTTAAAACATATATTATTTTCTTTCTAAATAACATGTAAGATACTGTTCATGATCTACTATGCCAATGCTTTTCATAGTGCTATAAAACACACTCTTTTCTACATAATGGACTCCTCAAATACATATTGGAACTGACAGAACGGTTCTAGGTTTGATGATAAAATTATAATGCGAAATTTTATGGCCTGTCGTAAGGAGGAGATCAGGCAGGCAGAATGTACAGCCCAGGTAATGGTTCCTTCTGGCTTTGCACTGATCTCTACAGCTCCTCATATTCACTGATTATAAAAAGGACAAACGCATTATCCCAAACCGATCAACCAAACAATACTTAAAACACTGCTGCAATTATTAAAAATGTTCTGAATGTTTAGTTACCTTAAAATTAATAAGGTATATTTTTATTGACATTACTACAGTATAAATATACTATTAGTATAAAATAATAGGTATGTGAAGGGATGGGATAGGGAAGGCTGGGACTGATTTGTGCGTTAGAGGTGCTCTTTTTCACAGTCTCGTGATTCATGCTCTTCCACGGTTTTCTGAAGCAACTATTTCAGATCCGGCTGCTACACAAGCCCAATAACTAGTTCTCATCACAAGTTTCCTAAAGAGCCTCAGCAGACAGATGGAAACGATACACATGCGCACCAGCCACTCCAACACAATAGAGCCACTGTATCAGTAATGTGGGAAATATAGCATCCCTCCATCCCCGAGCAGGCTTTAATGCACGGGATTGTAACAGCTCCAAAGAAGTGTTTGTGGTCTACCGAGTCAATCATCTGTACATTAAAAAGTCATAGCTGGCACTACTGTCTCTTTGGCACAACACTTAAAAAATATCAGTTAAAAAGGAGAAATAGAAGGAACACACCAAAGCCACACGAAAGTCAGAGTAATTTAGTTACTTGTAGCCAGAAAAGCACATAAACACATGCTTAGCTTGACTCCGGCAGAAGTGAAGACAGGGCTCATGTCTTCTGCTGAGTCAGGATCTTAGCACTGAACATTACCTAAAATTGCTCTGCTGATGAACACACTAGGTACATTCTTAATCTAAAACTGATATCACACCACACATCCCACTACTGGCAATAATGGGGTAATATCATACCCGTGTAGCAAGCAAGATGTGCGTTCATATATTGCAAAGGAATATAGCTTTTTCAGAGAGAGCCCCATGTGATTTGTTCTACATACACCTTAAAAGCAGTTGCTTCTCACATTGGTACAAACAGCTGCCGGATGAGTGTGCACTGAAGGGCAGCCTGTCAGCCAGCACGACTCAACTGGACTCCTGAGGCTGGATGGGGCTCTGAACAACCTGGTCTAGTGGAAGGTCTCCTGCCCATGGCACTGGGATTGGAACTAGATGATCTTTAAGGTCCCTTCCAACCCAAACCATTCTGTGATTCTGTGAACTAAGGTGTCCATCAAGCAATTATCAAAATTTAGACTTCAACAGGACTGCCAGGTCTGACAGCCACCTGGAGCCCCAGCACCCACATTCCCTTGGAGAGGACAAAGCAGTGCTGCTGTCCCATACATACACTGCTGCTTTCTTTGCTCTAGCTGCTGCCCAGCTGGTGGGTGAGGCAAAGCTTGGGGCCCTGCAGCAACCAAGGAGGACTTGGAAGCAGCAAACCACTACCCAAGCACAAATACCATGCGGAGTTAGTGACAAATGCACACAGAACAACCTTTTTCCATCATGTTAAACGTGTTAAAAACACATCAGTTATTCTGGAGGATGAAAAACTTATCCTGGGATTGGTGGGGAGATTTTTTTTTCCTGCTCACAAGTGTTGCCATGGGATTGAAGGAATGAATGGGGGAGGCTTACTGTTTGTAGCCTTGAGCACCATGTGTCTGAGGCTAAAGAAGAGAAGATCTATGCTAGACTACAGGAGGATTTGTTCTTCCCATTCATTTGAGGAAAGGACATTGTGTGAGGAAAAAAAAAAAAGGAAAAAGTAAATAAAAACAGAAAAGAAAAAAGAAGGAAGGCCTAATTCACATGTAAGAACAGGGGAGTGAAGACCTCAAAACTACTTCATACTGGTTGTCAGCTTTCCATTTATACAATGGCAATAGTAATTAGAAAAACAAATAATCAGACATTAGAGTTGGTTTAATCCTTGCTTAAGTACAGCAGACATATAACTCTGAAAGCATGTACAGTGCGATTATAAATAAAAGCTGTGGTCTGTCATTAAATAGAGCTATTTTAGAGTTTTAAAATATGGCAACTCGGGAATTAACAGTCTTCATGCTGTTGAAGTAACATCAGCCACCAAACTTCAAGTAGAGTCTGTGTTATATTTCAAGATTTTATGTCCACCTACCAAGACTGATTGCCTCCTCTTACTCCCTGAATGGAGAGGGCACTTCAGGACATGCTTCAGAGTATCTGTATCTGGGAATGTACTTAAATGTGTACTCACACAAAGGCGTATTTCTCTAAACTAGGGTCTTGGTTTCTTGGAGCTGATGCTACCATAGCCTGATGAAAACTGGGCCTCCAGTACAAGTCTGGATGATGTGACTAGTGATATATGAATAATGAAGTTTTTAAAAAATTGTCACCTGGCCAGTTTTCTGATTACATATTACAGACACAGAGAAGTACAGTCACAGCACTTTAAATTTTTGCATAATAAAATGAAAAAAAATTCAATTCTGAAACTATGAGTCAAACATTACTTGGTTTTAAGTAAAAGAGAGACATCTACATAAAATCATCTGTGTACTTTCGTATTTTCCACACAAAGTGCACAGGATCAGCAAAACTCATACAGCCAAGATTACATTGGAAAACATTAGGGTCCTTATGCCACTTGAGACATCAAGTCATTACAACTAACCTCTTCCCCCACTGAAAAACTCGATTAGCTTTGAAAAGGGTGACTGCTTTAAGGCAAGAACAAAGTGCTCAGAGAAAGAAACCCTCCTTTGGAAAATGATAGCATTCTCTTCTTGCTGGTGGTGAATACAGACCAGTGAAGTCGTATTCCTGTACCTCTGCAAGCAAGAGGATGCTCCAGCAAACCCCGCTGCTCATTGGCGAGGCCTCAGACAATGATCTTCAGACAAGCTGCACGCACGCCCTCTTTACCAGAGTTAGAGTCTCAACCACCATGTATTTTGTGGGAAAAACCCATTATTTCCACACCTTTCTCCTGCTGCAGATGGGCCAGATGAGGAACGGTGGTCAGTGTGGTGAACTGTAAAGTTTTTTTGGAGACAAAGCTGCAGATCAGCATGTAGTTGGGCAAAAGCAGCTGACTTGGATAGTAAGATTAGAGAAGAGAAGTAAAGATGGATTGTGCTCCAGATGTGGCATTGAGGTTATTAAAGTCCTCTTTATCAGGCAGTGCAAACACACAGCCACATATAATTGTTTACAGCTCTGTCAAAGATACCTGAGGCTTAGGATCCTGCAAAACATGGAGCAAAAAAGGGTCTTTATTGACTGAACAAGCAGCGACCTGTTACTGAATGTGTTTGTTAGCACTTCCAACGTGATCGTGTGTCCTGAGCCATGATATGAAATAAAGGGCCCTTTCTGCTAAAGAAAACCCTCCTCTGTCCCAGAAATTGTAATAACACTTTTTTTTCTATAGTCAGGATTCATTACATCTGGCCGTTTTTTCCCTAACCTTTTTGGCTCGCTTAGCTGCAAGGCTACATTCAGGATACTTCTGGCTCCTAAAGGGGATTGAGTTTTCCTTTATGTTTTGAAATAGGAATCAAGGAAAGCTGATGATTTTTGGCAATTTTTGATGACTTCAGTAGATAGTCCCCTGCTTTGCTTTGTGGACTTGGTCTGGGTTTTTTTTAGGTGCCACAATGCTATCGAAGTACAAATTACTGTACATGCTCTTTGCTGACATTACAAGCTGAAATCTGGCACTGAAAGCAACTTAACTGAGCTGAGATAGGGGCATGTACTCTGCAACAGATTAGTGCACCAGCCAAAGGAAAAGCTCTTCTTTAAGTAATGCAGAAGGCTTTTGTCCATCATAGTACATGCTAAATCAGTGACCTGAAACTCTTGTTGAGTCCTCAGCAGCTAAGGAGAACTGCATCCTTGTGTTTTTACAGTGCAAACTTTTTCTTTCCAATCCCCTTCATCCTTTTTTTCCTACCTCAGTACTTTGCAACATGAAAAGGATGGAAGCAAAAGTTAACATGCTTTAGCAGTCCCCACAGACTGCTTAAACAAACACTGTGATTGCAATTTAGACAATCTGGAGTCCATTCAGTATTAAATCCCCATCCCAGGCTACAACTGCCAAACAAATAAAGGATTCATGGAGTACTTTACACTGTCATTTACTACCGCAACCATTGTCACTTGACAATCCAGAGGAGGAGCCTGCAAGGTCTGATACTGCACCAGCTACATCTGTCAACAAGAAGACAGAGAGCTCTGCTAAGCAAACAGGCTTGATCCTGCTTTACACAGTCTCCCTTTGTCTTGCCCCAGCTGAGCCTCTTCTAATCTTCTCAGGCTATCTTCAGCAGCACAAGCAAGAACTTCTGCTGGAACCAGGCAGACAAAAGATGCCTTTCTTCACCCCTCTGGACTGTTTAAATGTTTATGCCACTCCACCTCTGTCCCCGCACCTTTATCCCACGTCCCCACCCACTGCACAACTGAAATGAACACGTA
Organism: Platyrinchus mystaceus; assembly: GCA_035041135.1. Classification (NCBI taxonomy): domain Eukaryota; kingdom Metazoa; phylum Chordata; class Aves; order Passeriformes; family Tyrannidae; genus Platyrinchus; species Platyrinchus mystaceus. Next base: position 72,427,079 of record JAWWLV010000045.1, on the reverse strand, counting down.
CTGTTTGCCACAGCAAATTCTACCAGTGTTATGCCAGCATACTTATGTCAGAGGACGGGGGGAAAGCCTCCAAATTACCTAAAACAATATTATCAAAACAAAAATTTGTAGGTTTGGGATTGAAATGCACTACACATTTTACTCTCCCTCAGCTGCAAATTATTTCAGTTACTTATTCTGAAGTGGCCCCTAGATCAAGCTCCCAGTGTGCTACTTCATGTCAGGATGAGCTGGTTTGCTTAGAGAGCTCTCATATTGTCTCCTACAGGAACTCCTTGGCATTAGAAATATTCACCTATTCCAAAAGTAGAATCCGCTTCGAAACATTTAAGTAAAAATTATCAAAGCTTATTGCTCTAGATGTCCAGGCTGGCAAATACTAGCACTGGAAATCTTGCACCAAGTAACTTTTTTTTATAGCCAGGCATCTTAAATAAATAGTACATGAGCAGTGTCACCAGGTAAACCCACGGGACACACTCCATCTCAAGAACACAAATGAATGCAAGATTTCCAGCTGTTTCAGCATTAGGAACTGCCATATTTATTCTGGAAAGAGCAAACAACAGATGTAGTTGGATAGCAAGAATTCATCTGTTTTTCAACCACACTTAAAATAAAACTCAATTTGCCATTATCATGTCAATAGCACTTGATAAATGTCAGGAATTTGGGGGAAATCCTAATGTGTAAACCTCAACTTCTAATTGCTTAGCCAGGTTAGAAGGGGCCTCACAGGACAAAATCCTTTATCAACATCTGTTAAAGCAACTATTAGCAAAAACTGGTTTCCTTAATTTGTGAAATTCACATGAAATGGATTCATAATTTTCTCCCTCCCTTCACTCAGTGAGGAGATCCCTCAATCCACCACCTTGGACTCCTCTTGAGGGACGTGCCCCTGCACAACCACGGGTGGGATGGGTCCCAGAGCCTGGAGCTGCCTTGGCAGCGTTTTGTGCTGATTGCTTCATAAAAACCAGGGAGGGATATTTTACAAAATAAAATAAGCATTAATACAACCCCACCTTCCCGCTCTGCCACCTCCAGCCCACTGCCAGCTCCATGGCTCAGAGGGTGGCACTTCCCCAGCCCAACCCACAGCAAACTGATATTCATGGTGCCACTCCTAAAACAGAGCCTTCAGCTTGTTTTGTTGCCAGATGCTTTGAGGGTTTCCCTTAAAAATACGTTGGAATCAAGTGAGAAGGGATGTGTAACCCAAAGTCACAGTTACATGACTGTCCATCGATACTTTATATCTTAGAAAACTACATAATCATACACATACATAGTCACACATGTTTTTAGAAATCATACTGATGCAGTATATCAGACCTGACTAACAGAAAGATCTGTAGAGATACAAATCTGGGGGAAAAAAATGAAGAATAAAAAAAAGAGGAAAGAATTGTTGGGTGAAATCTGACGTAAATGGGCCTATGCCAGGAGTGAATCGAGCTGGTTAAATATATATTAAAATCTGAATATCTTTTTCAATCTTTCATTCATCCCTCCACAAAAAGGGAAGAAAGAAATTCCATTATCTCAACAGTATTTCCTGCTAGCAGCTTTATTCTCTACTAGTAGGAGCCCCACAGCTCTCCACTCGCTCACTATGAAGTATACTCCTAACTTTATAACCAATTCTGTTTAGCTCCGTTTTGATTACTGTGGCAGCCACTGCATTTTATTTTTTTTTCCTTCTGCCTGTGAATGGATATTGCTCCACACAAATGGATTTTATCCTTGATTGTACCCAAGCATTATTTCCTAACAAATAAATAATTCAGAATAACAATTTACCTCCGTTTCTTTCGTGTTGGCACTCTCACTTTTTAATCCTGTAAGCTTAAGGACTTCAGAAATAACAAATTTTTCAGGCCAAGGTTACAACTCATATTATATACTAAGGCCACAAATTCCCCATTCATTCTTTGCTTTTTGCCTTCCCTGTGCTTTGGTGTCCTGTCCCTCATTTGAGGTATTTGTCACACATTTTTAAAGGCCCGTGTCATGCATGTGAGTCTTGGCAGGTTACGAGTTACAACCGGCAGCCTGTGTGACCCTTGCACTTCTACCCCCCATCCAATTTCTTTTCTTCTTCCCTCTTCTTTTCTTCTTGCTCTCCAAATACCATCTTGTCTGCCCCTGCTGAGATATCGCAGAAATGTTCTTCATCAACATACAGTGTCATCTAACACATGGAGCCTGCCAAGTTTTCATGTTGCTATATCAGGAAAATATCCCTCAGGGGCAAGGGGAGAGGAAGAGGTCATTTTTCATCTATGGAAGAGTGAGTAACCCTTTTCCTTTGGGACTAAGAGGGTCTTAATTTAACAAACCTTCTTCCCTGTCACACTGCTGCTGCTGCTCACTTGCACACCACGACAGGACAGGCAGCACGAGAGCTGGAGAATAAAGCATACTTGCAGGAAAGTAGCAGTTAAACTTGGCTTGGCGTGCTGGAATTCAAAATAATTAAATGCAGAATGGGAGAGAAGCCAAAAGTATAGGAGTTTCCAGTGCAGAGGAGGGAAATTTGTCTGGTTTCCAGGTGTGATGAGCAATCCTCAGAAGGCTCTCACTAGTACAAAGCAGGAAGCCCAAAATGTGGGTTCTTAGGTGAACTTTAATCAAACTGTATAAATCTTTTCAATCTTCAAAAATATTCAGTCCTGAGGACTGCTCAAAAATAGGCTTCTTCAGGGATGAAGTGACTTTTTTTTTTCTTTTAAAACCAAAAAGCTTCTTTTGCATTTTTCATTGTGGGCAAACTGGCAATAACATGGTTAAGTTTTCCATGACAATCTAAACTCCTTTTTCTCCTTGGGGTACTAGCCCAAAAGTGGCTGAATGGATGATCATTTTGTTTGTGGACATTTGCATGGGAATTGGTACTTTCTCTGCCACTAAGGCTTAGGCTCTCCTCAGCCAAGCACAAGGTAAGCAAAGCTGCAATATGAAATAAACTTCCAGAGGCTTGATGAACAGGGGCTGCTGGCTGGTTCCATCTTCAGAGCCATCTCTGCTGACTCAAAGGACAAATCAAGCCCAGGGTATATTGGGCATTTTACACGTCCTATGCAGACAGGCATGTTTTTCAAATGAAACTGCTGAAAACTCTCATCCTGCCCACAGAATTACACAAAATTAAATCAATGAATCATAGAATGGCCTGGGTCAGAAGCGACCTTAAAGATCATCTAGTTCCAAACCCCAAATCAGGGGTTTACACTAAGGTTCCTTGGTATGAATCCATTATTAGCCTACCAAATGCAGACAATATCCAAGACCAGAACAGGTTCATTTTCCAGCACTGATGCAGATGAAGGAAAAAAAAAAATTTCCTCTCATTAAACCACTTCCTGAAAGAGCAGGAATTTAATTAAAATTTCTATCCCTGAAAACCAGCAGTCAGTCCAAGCCAGAAATTCTGCTTTTCAGAGCTGCAAACCAGTTCTGCATTTGCAGCAGTATTGGCCTCTTATCTAAACCAAACCTCCAGCTTTACTCAGATCTGAAATCATCCCCTTAACTAATTTCTGTGACACAGTCTTGTTTGATTTAGAGACATTAGGCAATAATATCCTGTGAATACTTGCCACTAGAGACCTGTCTTTAACAATGATAAGATAGAGCATGGAGAACTCTACAGCCACTGCTTTTTTGTCTCCCCTTTCATCCAAGCCAGTCAGCAATCACCAGATGGGGTAGACACCATAGTCCCTGAAACAGGGCTACAGGGGAATGTTGTTGCTTGTTTTTTTCAAGTGCCACATACAGGAACAGCAGTGTTCCAGCAAGTCTAAAAGCAATTAAAAATTTAAAACAAAAACTGTAAAACTTTCAAGAACTTTTTTTTTTCCTCTTCCAATTTTGAATCATATTTTAGAGGGAAAGAAAATAAAAATCTCAGAGAAGGCCTCTACGTCCTCAGTAACAAACTATGCTTTCTGACTCTCTAATTACACCTGCTTGGCCCCATGGGACACGGAATGGCCTTCCTCATCCCCCAAAGAGTGCAGATCACATCACGCTGAGCATCAGATCGAGTCTGTAGCCATTACTCTGTGATTCCCCAGCCCTGTTTATTCCACCAGTACCACTTCATTTTAATGCCCTCAGGGTTTCTCAGCCTGAGGAACTATGACCAGTCAGTAAGTTAAAAAGAGTAAAAGAATACCATCCAACACTCAAAGCACCTCTTTTTCTGCAAAGTACAGGATAAAGGATGAAGATCCAGCATAAGCAGCACCTGCACAAATCTTACATATATTACTCGGCCTCCTCCTGTAATTCATCTCTGTTCACAAAATCCCTTATCTTCTGGTAGGAGGAGGAGCAAAGTCATCTGAGTCAATCTGCTTGCTATATCTTTGCTCAAACTTCACTTAAACATCTTCAACCTTTTTTTCTTCTCTTTATTTTTTTTTTTAATTTAGAAGTGCTTAACACTGCGATAAAGATTGGTGGGGTGGTTAAAAAAGCACAACAGCATATTTGCCTTCCTCCCCAGCCCCCCCCCCCAACCTTCTCTTACCCTTCTGGCAACTTTTTTTAGATTATGCCAATCAGGAAGGAAAGCTAATGACAGTGAAAATACTCAAAGCCAGTTTTCTGGAGAGAATAACGCAGCAATCATGTTCAAGTTCTATTGGACCTGCAGGCACATTTTCTTGAAGTGCAGCTTTCCTGAAAAGCTTGGCAGATTAGAGACCCTTATTTTCCAGCTCAGCATCATCTGCCTCTAAACCGATTTCACTGACTCCACTCAGAATATTATCAAACTATCCAAACCAGGCTGTAAGGTAGAGTGATAACATCTCCTGCTTTCATTCACATTTTGTTTGCTTCTTGTACAAAAAGCAGTCAAATATGCCTTTGACACAGGAAACTTTATGTGGGGAATGACTTTCTGTGCAGCCTCAAACACTTCCAATTCAGTTTAATTTATCATGTAATAGTCCCCTCCACCCATTTGAGAGACACTGATACATTTAACCCAAAGATTCCTCCAACATTTGAATCATAGTGTTCAGGCAGATTCTTACTGCTACTCCAAGCTGTACCCATCATGAACAGCACAATGAAGAACCTCTTGTTTTTTTTTCAACCACAGCAATAAAAGGAAAACAGTAGCAAATACCTCTTTCCTTGCAGATACCCAGCAGTTATTCCCACTGCATAAAAAGAGAGAATGAAGCAGACAGAGGAGATGGAGTAATGGAACACATATTCCAAAGGTCCTGCAAGACAAGTACAGAGTGGGAAAGTGGCTGTTAATGATCTTCAGTCCTCTTCTCCTAATGGAAAGCCCAAGTGAGCTATGTTATTTCTATACTGGCTGTGATTAACAAGTACCAAATTACTAAAAAACCAACCAACCAACCAAATCATAAACCAAACCCTCCTGAGATTTTCAGTCATATTTAAATGACAGAAGAACAGAAAATCTTGAGGGATTCTGCTGCCTGCTCCTTTGCAGAGGAATGACTGAAACTTTACTATTTTCAATTCTGTCTACAGTTTCAACGTGTGCAGAAAGTGTCCTTCACTACAGGATGGACTTGCTCACTTTGGGGGTAAAAAAAGGAAAGCCTATCCTCGCTTTGTTTTATGTAAAGAAACTCCTTACCTTTTACCTATATTAAGCTAATCCCTTTTAAAAAAGAGATATTACACACCAAGTGCTAAAAGTAAACTACAAAAATTGGAGAAACAGTACCATATTAGACTCCTGGAGTACTGGTAACAGGAAAGAAATTATCCTGTTCTTGGTACATGAAATACAATATGCATGCTTAGTTCTCTGAAAGTCCCACCTTTTAAAAATATTTAATAAAACATCAAAGCATCCTATTACTTCAGAAATCCACACCAGATTCAAGCACTGATATGCAATTAAAAGCAAGAGCTAATTTCTGTAAGGAGGTGCTCTACTTTTTAAAGACATCTTTATGTAAGCGATATTTTTTTTCCTTCCAAATTCAAATTGTAACTGTGTGTTAAGTGAAGAGTAAAATCTCTAGCTTGGCTTCAAAATGGCAATTTTTAGTCTTAATGACCTTCACACAGCACTTTTGAACATCACATTAAAAAAGATAAGCCTTTGAAAACTTTAAAATGTGGGTAAGTAGGAAATATTTGAATAAGTAATTATGAAGGCTAAAAAGAAGAATGATATATATCATCACTAGGCCATATTCAAAGAAATGCATTCGATCTTGGAGAATCAGTTGTTCTTTAAAAGACCCACATCCGTATGAACGTGTGTTGCAGGTAATGAGCATATGCACATATATCATTCCTAAAACACCTCTAAGGATATTTCTCACGAAACAGTAGTGTTGGAGCCTCTGATTCAGCAAAGCGCTTTTGTTTCAGCATAATTAACCATATGAAGTCACGCTCAAGTCAACTGTCTCACTCAAGGAGTGCTCTCGAAAATAACTACACATATGCCATAAACAGATGTCAGTAGGGTCAAATCCAACATTTATATCAAGACAAGATTGAATATACCAGTGCTACGGATTGAGGACCTAGCTAACATGAAGCGGATTGGGAATCAGGAAACAGTTCTTCACTGCTCGAATAAGAAGAGCTGAGCATTTCAGAGCTGCCTGCGGAATTTTATATCTCGATTCCCAAGAAATTTAAAAAAGGCCAGTGACTTCAAATTCCATAGGCAACTCTGGAAATTTCAGCCACGATTCCTAGAAAGTTGAAGTCAACACTGCTGCAGTTTATTTTAAGGCACTGGGTGCACTGTGATTTGTTAGACTTGCAAGTTGCAGCCTCCCTAGAATGAGATGTACATGTGTGCATGCACGATATCCTCATAAACGGGATTAAAAACCAGTCTCTGCTGAACATTGTCATTCATAATTTAAGGGTCAAAAGGAAAGCAAAGAGATCCCTTTCTGGTGCGTTTCAAAGCAGAAACAAACATTTATTTCAGTCCGCAAGCGACTGCGCTGCCACAACAGCGCGTTAACAAAAAAGTGTACTAAAAATGCTCCACATTTCTCAGTTAGGGGCTCCTATGTATAATTTGGGTCATTTGGGGTTTTGGTAACAGTAGAACTTTAACAAGGTTAACTAAATAAGGTTTTAATCGTGACCTCCAGTGATATCTAAACCACTCTACCTATCAGGGTTTCTGGTATGTTTTTTACGTATTTTTATTTCTACAGACTTTAAACTGTTTTGAAAATAACGATAGAGAAAAAAAAAAAGAAGAATGAGAAGAAAGAATGCTGTAGTTATGGTTAATCAACACTTTCCACATGGGAAACAGTTAATATTTATTTTGTGATGTAAAATATACAAAAGCAACCTGAACTCCTGAAAGAAAGATAGTCTATTATCAGCTCATGCACTCAACCTTATGTCTAAGAAATCATGTCATTTCCTACATCATAAACAGGGGGGAAAAAAAAAAAAACACAAAAAACAAGCAGACAGGATTTCTCTAGTAACCTTAACAAGTTTTTAATGTCTTTACAGCGTGGGCTAAAATCTCCTATACGAGGTCTGGGCTTTAAATAAAGTTTGGGGTTTTTTGGTGGTAGACAGATAGCTGCTTTGAGAGGGAGGATTATAAAAGAAAAATGTTCCACTTAATTTTAAAATGCAATGGATCAAATGCTTTTGATACAGTTCATCTGACTTTATTTGGTGAACTGGGGCACTGAATTATTTTATTTCCTTGTATTTTTTAAACTGTTGCCAAGAGCCAGACTCCCTTTATGCAGTGGGAACTATACCTATTTACACCGGCTAAGGAGTCTATTAAATCATATTTTTGAAGAGACATGAATGAGCTGCACGTGAAAAAGAATGTAAAGTAGTGAATACAAATTTTGTGTGCAGGGACCTGGTTACTCAATTTCAAGATGTGACAATAAAACTTCATTCACAATTCTGGTAATTAATAATCACAGCACAGCCTAACTTCCAGTCTACCTATGGCAACACACCTGAACTTGGGGGCTGCAGAGAGTTTAAGTTCAGACCAAACCCAAATTTTGCTCTTTGGTTAATAATTAGCATATTAATTCATTTCAACATTACAACAAACACAGCCACATTGCTGAAAATCCTAATTATAGAAATCAATAAAAATTGCAGCACCATAATTACCCCCCTTTGTCTGAGGCCAGTCATTCATGGCTTCTCCTACATAATCTCATGGGTTGCCCAGGCCTCTCCTCAGCCTGCTCTTCTAAATATCTGAGGATCATAGAGGTGAGGTCACTTCATCACTCCTTGAGAGGAAAGAAAAAAAAGCAAAGAAAAGAAAAGAAAAAGGGGGGGAAAAGCAAAGCATCTGCTAAAATCTGACTTCATTTGATTTACTCTCCAAGACTGCTTTTTATTAAATATGTTTGACTGCTATCTCTAATTAAATGTAGAATTAATTTTGGCAAACTAACCACAGATGCAGTTTATGTTCAATTTTATCAGACAGATTTATTTATAAGCTGTCAACTTCTTGAAAGACTTCATTTTGGAGCAGTTTTAAATTGCTAACAGTAGCTGTAAATGGGGCTACTGTTCTCTGAAAGACTAAAGAAGAAGTATGCTATAAATGTCCATTCCATCTGCGAGGAATCATAAAACAATCACATTCCTTTATATTTTTTTTTCTTCCCCCCTCCTTCTTGGGACCTTTATTAAATTAGTTCAACTCAATTAAAAATAACTTCAAAAACATTTCAGGGCCCTTTGTTTCAGGGAATACTTGGAACTCTCTGCACGGAACGTCACCCTTTTAACTAATCCCTTTTGGGGAGCGGAGGAGAATAGTGGTATTGTGACTTCAGACAGTGCTTTCAAGGGTCTCTACTGTACCGAATTGAGGTCACCACCAGACAATGCCCAACACCCAATAGCCATTCAGGCGTTCTTCACAACTCTATCAAACGTGTCTTTCTTTCTCGCGCGCGCTTTCTCTCGTGGCAAAGTCACAGGACAATGGAGAAAGCCTCCAGCACCATTTATGGTCACTATATTTGCACATGACAAAGTCTATTCTTCCTGGTTTGCCAATTCCGTGGTAAAAAAGAATGAACCCTGGATAGATTTTCCCACCATTACAGTTGTTCAAACTTAGCTCAGATTAAAAACAGAAAACTCTAAAAACAACAAAAAGCCCGTCTAAGAACAGTAAGTGCTGTTTGAAAGAGTAGCTACTCCAGTCCTCGCTATTTTGGTATATGAAGAGAAGCTGCAGAGACGAAATGGAAGATTAAATATGCTACATTATAGCCTGCATATGCATGGCTGGGTATACGTTCTAGTGCAAAATGGAAACGAAGGACAAATCAGAAGCTATTATTTTTCATCGTATCGTTTGCCATTAGCCACGTTAGAAAACACCCTGTTAGAACAGCAGTGCAGAAGCCTCGCCCGCACGGCTCGGTTTTGCTTGGGAAGGTTTAACTGCTTCAACCTCAAACAACAGCAGCAGCAAATCAATTACTGCACATTTGCGCTGGCTACTGCTGCTATTTCTGAAGACGTACCTCAGAAGTTTTACTCTTTCAACAGATGAGGATGAGAGAGAGAGACAGAGTGAGAACGTTGCACTAGATACGGCAAGCTCGCTGCCAGAAAGATTTTTTTTTATATTTTAAATATGCGCTAGAGATACAGTATTCTTCACAACCTAAAAAGATCTGAATGAAAATGTGCTGCTGTTTAAAAAGACTGTTTATAACCAGTACTTAACTTGACATTTGCACTGCCTCACCCACGCACCTCCAAAACACACACATCTTTTTTTAGTTAATCCGAAATCGCGACCCCCTCCCCACCCCGCTGCCTGACAACAGGGAGCGCAGCAACCTAACCTGCAGACAGTCAAATGCCATTAAACTCATCGTTAGAGAATAATTTCAGAGTGTTCACCCTATGATGAGATGATGATTTTTCTTCATTTCTATTTCTGACCTTTTTGGCAATTTTTTCCTTCCATTTTGCACCACGCTGTTTTCATGGCATTTAGCTGCTGCAGACTCCTGCCCTCCCGTTCCAAAAAACTGACCCCCAGCCTCATGAGACAAATTCCACCACTGTTGGGAGCTGCTCCTTCACTGGAAAGTGCTTTGCTTCCCCCTCTCTGCTCTTCACACTGTTGGAAGACAACAGCCAAGGCGAGCAAATGTGAAAGCCGTGTGGCTCTGTACTGTATCTGCCTGTTCTCAAAAGGTCCTCTGTGCAGTCAGCCACACCTTCAACACACTCAGGACAGTGAAGAATTACAGAACAAGGGCTTCAAATTGACAGCTGGTTTGTGGTTGTTTGGTTTTGTTTGTTTGGAGGTTTTTTTCCCCACCAGGATCTAAAACACACTTTAACTCAATTATGATACTAAGCGTCCCTGGAACAGTCATCTCCAGGATCTAACATGATGCTAGGGACCAAATTCTGTTTTTGCTCACAAGGAAAAGAAGCAGGTACTTAAATCCCAACCCACTTTAGGAAATCCCGTAAGTATTGACTTAATTTTAAGAACCTTGCCCAGTATGAATGTTCATCTGAATCAAAGGCTAAACGTCTAATTCGGGCTGAAACCAATGGTATATTAAGATCTAGGAGAATCTCAAGAAGCACCAGGAAAGAGTTACTTACTTTACTGGTACTTAACTACATGAGATCCATGGATGAGAAGTTCTATAGAATGATAAACCATATTTTTAATACAAAAAAATAACTATAGCATATTCTATTTAAACAGCAAAATGAATGTGTTGGAGTACTGACTCATGGGTTCCAGACATGTGGAAAAGAAATACCACTAAGTTCCTTCCAAATTTGCTCCCCACATTTTGATTGTATGCAGACCCAGAAATGAGTCAGTACCATTAGCACATTCTTATTTGATAGAGTAAAACTTAAGTATCTGATTGTACATGTGAGCATCATCTATAGGCTGATAGCCAAGGGTTTCTGCCTACAAATGGAAGCTTATGTCAAACTGCAGGAATAAATTAAGAGGCCAGAAAAAGGATTTCCTGACAGTTTGCTGGTCAATAGCATTTCTCTCTGTGTTCTAAAAATTAAGAAAATTTTAAAAAAAAGACACTCCAATGAAAGAATACAAGAATAAAAAAATATACTTCAAAGACACATGATAACACAGCATTTAACAAGCACGTACTGTATTGAACCTGCTCTTAAAATTGCTTAGCTAGGTAAATAAATGTTTAGGTGTTTTCTTAGCTTGTTTTACTCGCAATTGCCCGCTTTTCATAGTAAAAAATGTCATTATCTTCAAGAGATGCACCACATGTTCTTTGGAAACTTCAGTTCTGGAGCTTTCATATAAATTTATATTAGGTCTTCTTTTAAGCCACAATAAGGACTTTTGTTTGCTACCTAGTACATAAGTTGACTTTTAAATCTCTCCTGACCCCCCAAAACACATGACAAAACCCTAATTACTTAGCCCTATGCTTTATGATCTACACTTTTCAGGCTGTGTCTCACCTAAAAAATCCATTGCGCAGGCTTGAAAGGTAAAAAGACCTTTCCCAGATCTTCGTTTGCGA
>JAWWLV010000045.1:72375637-72415418 GCA_035041135.1 Platyrinchus mystaceus | reverse complement strand
AAAAAATCCATTGCGCAGGCTTGAAAGGTAAAAAGACCTTTCCCAGATCTTCGTTCGCGAAGACTGGCCACGTTTACTGAATGTAATATACTTATGGAAAAGATCTGTTCAGCTCTAGTAGATTAATCTGGGTCCTAGAAGAAATTTACACTGCTAATGCTCCATCTAGCAATCAAAAAACCAGAGAGACAAGTGAAGGAAAATGCAGAAATATATGGAGCACAACTCTAAGCCTCCTATAAAGGGGTATATTTTGTTTCAGATGCTGATCTAATATACCACAGAAGGAATCTGAAAATATTTACCAAAAATATGCAACCTGAGCCCAGGACCACAGCTCTATCTATCCCAGCAATGCTTGAGTGGCAGATAGGCTGACAGCCCAGAAAAGAGGTGCTTGTTTTCCCAGCAACTGCTGGTGCTGTGCATACTCAGCCCTGAAGATGACTCTCGTCCTCCAGGTGATGGCCTCCTAGTTATGGCTTAACAAGCTGAAGCGCTTCATTCTGGAAAAAGCCACTGTTGGGTGGGTTGAGGAAGTACCATTCTCAAAGAAACTGCTGAATCTACTGAATCTGATATTATTTATTTTTATAATCAAAAGCTAATGTGAACCGCATTCAGATTCAAATCACACGTGTTTTAAAAAAAGATGCAACAAATTAAAACCAATTACAAGTGAACTAAATATACAGACCCTCATCAAGGCTGTAACTGTTTTTAGAACTCAGATTTTAAACCTCTTGTTCCAGACCCAACTCTTCTTTCCGTTATATGACAGCACTTAGCAAGTGGGAGAAGGCAAGAGTGAGAAGTCCAGCTTTGCCCTTTGGTAGGAGAACCTCAATTCCCAAGAGGGAGAAAAGCATGGACTGATGATGTCTGTGGGAGTCTGTGACTCCTGTGGAGTCTCTCAGAATAAGCACTTTGGTAGAGCAAGGAGATGATGCTCAGCCAAGTCCCTCAGGTGATGGAAAGAGATTTTTCCTGGTGTCTCAGACTGGACTTAAAGTTGTTCTCAGACACACCTTGGAAATCACTGAAATGGAGTCAATTTTTGTTGCCCTTTTAACCTTGGATTACACTCAAGAGTTATGCCTTTATTGTTACAAGATTCAATCACATATCCTTCTGAAATGTCCTTTATGGAGAGGGAAAAAAAAAAAAAGTAAAATAATGCACTGTTTTCCCCAAAACACAGTCAGCAAAATCTAAGAGGATATTAAGCACCACCAAATTAGATAGGTGGAAAAATCAATGGATTTTTTCAAACTGTCAACATCCGCACTGAGACATCCTTAAAAACACATATGCATAATACAGAGTGATACATAAATTATAGTCTAAATTAAAAAAACCCAAAACCATGTTTTTTGAAGTGAAAAGATATTTATGAGTGTCAAAGAGCAAGCTCAGAAGAGCTTCTGCATATGTAAGTCCACCAGCCAAGCTAGAAAAACATGAATTGCAACCCTCTACAATTAGAAGGTAGCAAAACTCAGTTTAAAATTATTTTACTCCACCAAGTTTCGTTTCCTTGCAGTTGGGATGAGCTACCACACCCAGACAGGGGCCAACAACAACCTTCACAGGGCACCGGACTGGCAACCTGTTGAGTTGTAGCAAATCATTTAAATATTTGTATATACAAAAATATATCCACACTCCTGATACCTTAGTGCCTTATCTGTCTCAGGGAGAGCCAAGTTTTAAACGATGCTTGATTAGAAAGCTCCCTTGCACTGGAATCACAGGAGCCACACAAGGGTGGCAGGGTCAGCCTCTAGTTAATGCACACAATTTTATCATTCATTTTTTTGAATCCTGAGGTCTTTATTTTTCTTGCTGCTGGATAATACTATGCAGTGCTTATTTCTGGTTTGATGGCATCCAAAGAACTTTTGGACTCATTTTTATGTTTCTGGAAAGCATCTATTACAGGAGACCTTATAAATATAAATTAGTGTGATCCCCTGTAGAGAAAACACACAAGATCATGAGTCCCCTTAATAACACAGAGGGGATACCTGAACATAGTATAAAGATATATTAGTGCTATGTTTTCTCTTTTATGAGAACAATTTAGTTTTTCCCTGTCCTTCCAGCCAAACTTGGCTTGTATGATATTGAGAGAGAAGAATCATATACTTTCAGAATGGCTGACAGCCTGCTTTAGGCATTATATCTGAAAGCAAATCAGCAGCAAGGAAATTGACATTTAGAGAGAGAATAAATTACAGGACATTGAAATATCTGTACTGGAGCTGTAAAAAGTAGAAAAACTAAGAAACAATAAAAACATCAGCTGATAAGTGGTGTGGAGGCCAACGAAGGGAAGAGGAAGATGAAAGGGAGAAGGTTTTGTAACCACCGTGTCTAGTCTGAAGAGATACACATGATATACATGCAGAATGCTACAAAGGCTTCAAAATCTGGTGCTCAAAAGTTTCGACACAAAGAACAATAACTGCCTGTACAGCCTTTCTTTAGCCCCATCATGTAGATGAATTGCAATGCACTAATTGCAGGATCACAGATTATTTTTTTTCCACAAGATCTCTGTACCATTGCACAGAACAAAACTTCCTGCGTAACAAATCAAGCCTGGGTTGACAGTGAGAATGTGGCTTTGGTTCATTTTTTGCAGACTGTGAAGAGTATTGTGAATGAGGTAAGGGATGAAAGGAAGGAAACAAAAGCTTACATTAGCAGATAGGCAGGTGCATCCTGCTTGAGCAGGTTGGATCCCCTTGTCACAGCCTGCATGAGGTCCCCTGTGTAACTGGACCTTCCCAGGTATCCCTAATTCTATCTTCCTCATTTTCTGGGCCTGTGACTTAAAACTTCTTTGTCATTCTGCATATCACTCACAGGTGCAACCTGAATAATGTGCTGCATTACTCTGAGTATAGGAAATGCTAGATAATATTTACTATTGAAAGAAACATATATAACCAGATTATTTTTAGTATCTTCAAATGTCTTGGATTCCCCATATGAGCAAAATTTCTGCCTCTTAGTTTCCCATCTGTAAAACTGAGATACCCTCCTTTCTCAGGTTCCCAACACACCTATTGAGAAGATAAAGTTGAAGTTTGATGTACCTAGATATTCTCTTCAACAATGCCACACAAGAGACTATGAAGAAGTAAGTGATTCTGTCTTCACAGCAAGAACGATATGCGATTGAATTGTAGGGACGGTGCTCAGACACAAGAAATAATGGAAGATTGAGCAGCTGCTCATTAATTGACCATCTTCAATCTGTGTGGTCAATGAGGTTCTGCACAGAAGAAGAACTGTACATGATCATATAACTGTAGACTGTATCATATGTACAGATACAGGAATCCTGAAATGAAATTACACAGAAATATAATTAGAATGCTTGACTTTGCAAGCAATACTATTTTAACAGAGCTTTTGTGCGTGTAATTTCCTACATTTTTCAAAAAGGCAAACAGAGAAAACAGCTGTTTCACCGTATTTATCACGCTACCAACAACGTCTTTGTCATCTGGCTCAGAACCTCCAGCTCCACCTCTTGCACCTTTGCTCTTCTGCTAATGACATAACCAAAGGCAAAAATGAACTCATATCTGTGTAGCTCTTACACAGGGAATCTTCCACCAAAGTTTCAGAGACTTTTGATGTCAGCAAAAGGGCATACATTCCATGTTCCTGATAAAATGTACTTGTTCTGCCCTTTCCCCTAAATCCTTCCTACTTTCTTTTCTCCACTCTCAGCTCAGTCCCACTCTTCTTGTCTACTAGTATTAGTGCAAATCTTCACTCCCACACCTCTACCTCAGCATCTCTCAAAAGCACATACTCAAAAGTCATGGCAAAGGCACAGTCAGTCACTTGGAAAATTCTGTCTTTGCTTCATTGCTGTGGAGTATTGAGACTATTTGAATAAAAGCCCACTAGTTTCTCTTTTCCTTTTTTTTTTTTAATGGGTGAACCAGATTTTTTCTCTCATATCATTCAATATAACAAAAGTAAACAAATAAGAAGGAGAGTGTGAGGTCAGACCAAAGGTCTGCCTTGCCCAGCATCTTCTCTATGAGAGTGACCAAAGCAGATGTCTAGGGAACAGTGAATTTAAATAAATCAATAAATCTGCCTAAGGCAGGCATTCAACACTTTGTATACAGTCTTATAACAGGAAGTGTTTGACAACTTCAAAAATTTTTTTCTTCTGTAGCACCCTGTAAATCTTAGTTACATTCATAAAATTCCACTGGAGAGACTGTAATTGCTGAGATCAGATAATAACATACAATAGGAGAAAACAAACAGTTCCTCAAAGAATATGAACAATAATGCTTCAGGTACATCACCCATGCTTCCACAATTTGTTTTTTTTCTGCTTGTGCAAAAGATACTTGTAAGAAGTTCACTTTTATCAAAACTTATATAATCTCCCTCCCCAAGACACACAGTCTTTCACCTCATCTTTCTAGTCCCATACAATTCATGTCAACCTGGTCTTAAAGAAAAAGTTCTGTTTGTCAGAGGTCTTCTTGTGGTTTTGTATTATGTGCTCTTATGTGTTCACCCAACACTGATGAAGTGTTAAAATTGCAAACCTGAGCTACTGTGACTATTAGGGGGTTCCCAAAGGCCTCAGGTTCCCGGTTAACACAGAATGATTTCTGACTGACCTTGGCCTGCCCAGCAAAGAAACATATCTTTCAACATTTCCTATGAACTACTGAACCTTCTTTAAAATAAATAAAATAAGAGGTATAAAGCAGGAAAGGATGGATATATATGGAGCAAAAAGGACTGTAGGGGGATATATAACACAAAAACAAAGTAGTCAGAAGAAAAATAAACCAGCTGAAGTAATTTCTTGCCGGCTGCTCCTCTGCAGCCACTCACTCAAAGTGTGAGATGTGTTGTGGTGGCAGCACACTGGTATTTGATACCACACTGGCCTGCAGCACCATGTGGTTCTGGGTCTTCAAAGGGGAGATGGGTTGGAAATATTTGGAGAGAGGAGAGGCTAACCAGGGCAAGGAGCAGACATGGGAAAGCAAGTCTCCCAGCATCTCTTTCCCTGGTGACTCCGTGTTTTATGAAGACTGTGGCTGTCCTTGCACAGAAAAGGTAAGAAATATCTGACCCAGGGGGACCTGCTGGTATAAAGTCCTGGGAGTTTTGCTTTCCACAGGTTTTGGGCACTCAGGGTGCAGACACCCTACCCGTGGTTGCAGTTCTTCCCCTACCACACCACACAGCTGGGGATCCCCAGCCAAGAACTGCTGTGGTTCAGATTAGAGGACAGTTACAAATATCACCAGGTGAAGATCAGCTCAAAAATCTGTGGTTTGTATACCAAAGGTATACAACCTACCAGAGATTCCTGAGTTCTTCTCTGCTGGGATAATGCTGTCCCTCATTTCGGGGAGCCAATACTGTCACCAGCATAATGCTACTGACATCCTTATCAAGCTGTATCTGTAAACATCTGCCCATGTAAGTGGCTGAGACGCTCTGCTTTATAAGGTCTTATCCATGCAGAGTCTCAAGAGCCACTTGTGCAGGATATTTTTCAGAGCAGGCAAAACGTAAGGTTCTTTTACCAGAATCTGAATGAAGGTCTACAGGGATTCCAAGAGTTCTGAATCTGTGGTTTGTGATACATCTTACAAAAAAAATGGGACAAAAAAAAAAATCATGTTGCATTTTCTGAACCTGATGTCAATCACTGTGTGATTATTATTACACTGGCTAACTGCAAACAATTAAAGCAAAGGGAGTGGGTGGGGAACAAACAGGAAATGAAGCAAGAGTAAAGATTATTTGTTAAAAACAGTAACAATGTCCTGGAGGAAATAGTAGAAAAGTCATTAATGGGAGAATGCTCCCCTCACTGTCTGAACCTAGGCTGGCAAATTTTATTCTTGCCAGGACTGAACCCATGATCAAAGGGGATAGTAAAAGTTCACAGCCTTAACAGAGGGCATGTATTGGAAGGGGACAGAGGAAAATGTTACTCTGGGGTTCTCTGCTTCCCTCCGGGATTCCATGTCAACTAGGGTTTGTTCCAGATCTTCCCTTTTTTGTTTTAACAGTTTTGTCTGCTGGCAGTTTACCTTTCTGTGCAGAAATAATTGCTTTTAATAAGCTGTTCTGAGTCACTTTGAACAGAAACTGCATTGGAAATGGGAGAAATAGAGGAACAAGTAAACAATTCCTTTTTTAAAAGAAGTAACTTTACCTGTCAATAAAGGATGAATTGAAGAAAAACAAGTGCAGGTCTTTTTTTAAGACTGTGAAATAAGAAAACTATCTCATAGAGGTTCCAGGAGCCTATGCAAACTTCTGTAGATTTATATGAACAATAACAACAACACTGAACAAGTAAATCTAGGCCTGACCTTTGTGGTTTTGTCCCATCCTTAAAAGCAAAGCCATGCAAGCTCATACAAAACTTGAACTTTGTGACGTGAAAGGAGGTCCCAGGGGTTCAACCAGGCACCTGAACTGAGTGAGTCAATCTTTTGAGGATGGCTCTTCTCTTCCTCTCTCACACTTTTGGTTGGTATTTCAAAACTACCAGAGCCTGTGAGATACCATCTATCTAACAGTGGTTGTGGCCACCAACTTTCTTCTCTATAATCTCTCTCCATTTTCCATGTGTAAGAGTCTTAAATGAAGTTTGTTCCAGACTATTAACCTATGACAGAAGACTGCAGAGATAAGATTTCACTGACATATAGAACAAAGAAAAAGAAAGAGTGTGAAAATTGCAATGACAAGGTTGCCTTCGTAGTTCAAGTTGTATGAAATGAAATGAACTAAAATATCTGACAAATGTCTGGATAACACAGGTTGGGCACTAATGACTTTGGCTGAGTCAATCAGAACTGCATTTAACAGACAGCACAAAGGATTTAATTTACCAACACAACTTCTTAACTGCAACATCTAAAATTTATCTAATATTCTGCTGCTTTAAAGAATAAATGATGCAACCATTGTTACTAGGACATATATTTTAAAACTACAACATTTCTAAAACGGGTAAAAAAAAATATTTCATTAAACTGAAATCAATACAGACTCTGTATATAAAAGAAAAAGCTATGGCTTTGGGAAAGCTACTACATCACAGTTAGACTGACCAAACTAGTCTCATGGGTTAGACACGATAAAGCCATCTTTTGACCACATGTCAAAAATAATCTTTCATCTTTGGCTGGGCAAAAGGTTTTCATATATTATAAAGCAAAGATGGTTTAAGCTCAACATCCCACAATTCTGCAGAAAAAGGAGGAGGACTGAAATTAGAGACAGACTGAAGGGAGTTATTTTCATACTTGCTGTTGTGGAGCAGGAGCAAAACATCAAAAGCAAAACCAAGGAAAAAATGTAAAGGCTTGCATACAGATATCATCCTCTGTGGAGAGTTTTTACTAAAGTGCCTGTGGTAATGCCTAGTTTTGACACCAACTTGGCAAAAGTCTCTATTTCCTTCTGCACAGCTTAACTTAATACAACCACACACACACAGAGCACAAACCGAACGAGGATGGTGGTTACATTTCCTCCAAATTTTTGTGCCCTAACTTCTGGCCCAGTGAGTGACATCCTTCCTTTCTGCTGCAGAGCAGACATAAGTTCAAAATTATCTAATTTGCTAGTTAATGTCTTTCAAGCCTAGCTGGAAATCCTCCTCGGGGGGAGCTCCTCTGAGGAGCACGCACCAGGAGTGATGGGATGCTTCAGGGATTTGCAGTTCCCTCTAAATGGTGCTGAGATGCCTGTATGCCCCTCACATCCTCAGACATTCAATGCACTTCAACTCCTGCTCTGCTTCGTTTTCTACATTCCAGATTGCCATACAGCAAATATATGTAACCCCATGAAAAAGCATATGAAAGTGAAAATAAAGAAGGGGCAAAGCAAATGGGGTAGGAGAAATACTACATTGTTTGTTTTTGCTAGTGACCAGAACACGGTCTATTGTCTGGGACAAAAAAAAAAGAGAGAGAGAGAAAAAAAAAAAAAAGGAAAAAAAAACCTAAATGAATGGGTCTTTTTTTTTCCATTGTTGTTTATGACCATAATTTAGCAATGCATTTACTAGCCACTGTAATCATCAAACAGGCCTTGACAATTAACAAAGAGACCATGAAAATGAAAGTAGTGAAATGGAAATGAATCACAGCTTCACCACAGCAGAAAACATCTTTCTGAAGAAAGACAGACTAGAATGAACACTACTCCAAGTAAATTACATATTAATTAAATGAATTAGCAGTGTTGCTATTGTCCCATTTGGCTACTCACACGCATTTTACAAAAGGACCCTTGCAGCTTTACGAGTTTCTGTCTTTTCACCACATACTTGTGTAATGCCTGCTTCCTAACTGGGATTCCTATTTCCAGTAGCTACAGCTGACAGTAAATCCCTCTATACATCCCACGGCAAATCAACCTTACACAGGCAAACTCCAGCAGTTATTCTGAACAGTGTCCTTCCATCATGTCAACCCACCCTATTTTTAGCAGAGGATCTGGATAGTACTGCTTCCATACTGACAAGGAACAGGATAATGCTTTATGATAGACAACAGGAGTATGTTCCCCCTGCTCAGCTTTACAGACTCCCTTTTAGATCACAAAAGTGAGTTGGACCAAGCTACACATAGATGCAGTATTTTCAAAGGCATGATGTAAAGATGGGTTCCCATTCCTACACTCCAATGTCATTCTCACAGCTCTAAAAGCTCCAGCAACTTCCCAGGAAGTCAGAGCACCAATTTGAACAGCAGCATATGAATTTGAGGACTCATTTGTCCAGCAATTAAAATAAAATAGTCAGTCCTCATTTGAGAAAAGCAAAAACACGACTCCCAAGTTTCCTTCCTCCCTCTGAAGAAGACCCACATACAGTGTGGAGGGCCTCAGGATACGGAGATGGACTCATGAGTGTTGAAGGTCTGTTAGGAAACAAAGCTGGCTATGTTGGTGGTATGATGGGGCAGGATCATGGGCTCAAGGAGTCAAAACACTGGATGCAGCTGGTCTGTTGACTCTGCATGGTCTGCTGGTCTCAAAAGAGAACAGAACCTGTGGCTGAGCACAAGGCAGGAGCCGATTACAGACCTGATGCTTGGTGCTCAACAAAAACTGGATGTTGAGTTTTAGTTTTGTGTGCTTTCATTAGAAATCCATACTATAATGGGGCAATAATTACATAAAACCAAATTCAATTACAAATATTTAAAATGTGTGTTATGTTCACAAGAACTTTTGGCTTACACGCACAGTCACATCTATATTATCTACAGAGTGGCAAACTACCTTCTGAAATCTGCCGTAGGAACCTCTTACATCATGGCTAAAGTGCCAAATGGATTCTTTGTGGTCTTTGAATATGGGAGTGTGTTATATTAAAGAATCTGACTTCAGGACCTGTGCACATGACAAAAATCAAATGCTTAACAGGAATGACCTTCAAAAAACTGTAAGAAAACCTGGGGCCCTCATATAAGCTGTGGCTCTATTTCCTTTGTGTGTTGTCAACTACTTGTCAACAACAAGGGAAATATCAAACCAGTATTTGGAGGCTAAGAAAACAAATGCAGCCAAATATGCAACTTAGGATAAATTTCCAAGCATTGTGGTTTTGCAGTTGACAATTCTCAAAGGGAAATTGGCCTCCCGATGTTGAGAAAATGGGTGGTCCAATTACTAATCGGCTCAAATCACTTTCATTCCAAAATATTGTTAAAATCACTGTCATAATGCAGCAAACATCTAGCATCAAATAACTTGCAATGAAACCTCAGAAGCATGCAGATGCTCTCCCTAGAAGTGGTGTGAGAAGCTACATTTCAACTACATTTCCTGCAGAAAATGCTTGCTGTGGATGAGCTCAAATTAAGACAGAACATATCAACCTACCGAGCATTTAGTCCTAGCTTAAGCTGGATCTTACATGCTGCAATTCATTACACCACAAAACACTTCCCTCTGCAGTCGTGTTCTTGGCATAAATGAAGTCACAAATCACCATTGTTTAAAATTATTAAAGGTCTTTCTGCATCAGTATTATTATTAGCATTGGGGTTCAAATGAATAGTCTGCCATTTTTAAGCTACAGTCAAATAAATGAGCCTCCAAATTCTGCTGGGAAAGGAAACCCCACACTGTCTCACTTGAATAGAAGGCCGACAGGCATTTTTGGCTGTGCCTGTCAGTTTTCCCTGACTTGATACAGAAAAATTCAAATGCCTACAGACAAATTAAAGTGGGAGCATAATACATTAAAAGATTACTTGTGGGATGTTGACATTCAGATATGAACTTCACACCTTCATTTTATCCTCACGATGCAGCAAAATACAGTCCTACGTCCTAAAACTCAGCAAACTCCAGGGAAGCTCACTAGGCCTTTAACTGTGCAGCTCAACACTGCTGTGTAATTTCTGCTTATTTCATGCAAAGAAAATCTGTGTGTAGAGAAGCACTTGCTTGAAACACTTATAGAGGCCACAGTGCTGGTGTATTTTAAAAAGGACCACATTTGTAGGTAACAGAACAGTAGCTAGGTGGGTTGTGGTAGGGTCAGTCAGCCTTTTATTCTTCAACCTCAATTCTCAGTTGAGGCTTATGACAGCAGAAAGAAAACTTCCATCTTTCCTTCCAGGGAGAGCATAATATTTAGCAGTATTTTATATGGTTTCATGTTCCTCTTAAACAACAAACACAAAGAAATGCCAGGGTATTTACATGATGGACAAAGCAATTCTGAACTTCATGGACCCACTGAGAAATTCTGTTTGTTTTATATTTAAATAGAAAAAATGCTAAGGAAAGAAGCCATGTACACTATATACACAAAGCAATTCATGAGCCCAAAATGTAAATCTTGCTTCATCAGATAGCTTGGCTCTACAGTTAAAGTAATTATTTTTTTTGAGTGTTGTGAATGTGTTAGAATGATGTATTTCATATGTATAAATTACCTCCTGCCTTGTAAGGTTATCATGAAAATGAGATCTTGCTCCAACTCAAGCAGGCCCAGAGATAAAGGAGACAACAACAACAAAGAATATCAGCCCTTCCATCTCCCTGTATAAACAGTTTGAATAGCCTCCTGCATTTCAAGGGTTCTTGTCACTGATGATCTTTAGGATCTTGTAGCCGAACTCTTCACTTCAGCAATGAGGACATCCAGTGGCAATCACCAGTTAACTTACATGATGCAAGTGCTTTCTGCAAGTCTAAATTTGGTATCTGACACTATTTTTGTTCTACTTACACCTGCATGGGATGAATAATATCCCTTTTCTTGTTTGGTGACTGTTTTTCTCGATCTAAATTGCCTATTGACTCTAGCCTGAAGCTAAACAAAAAGGGCAAATAATACAGCAGAAGCCACTAAATAATGTATTTTTTTGCCTATCATTAACATGAATACCATGTGCAATTTCAATCCCTATAGAAAAGCCATAACAATCCCTGACACCATTGTACAGCAATTGCTGATGAAGACTGACTGCTCTAGCAGCAGTTCTTTATAAAATATTTTGTGTATTAAAACACCTGGAGAAAGCACAATTATTTTCTGTAACAGGTGAACAGCAATTCTAGTGCTATTTTATAAAAAAGGAAACTAAGGCAGAGAGCTGAGGCTGCTTTGTGAGTCAAGGGCTGATGTGGGATTAGAAGGCAGAAGACTTCTTCCTGAGTCAAAGGCATCCCAGCCACAACTGCCTTGTTTGTTTGGCAAGGATTGTGTTGCACTGAGATGGTGCAAGGTGAGGGGAGGTTGGAAGAATGCATGCCTATATTCCATAATCATACACCGTTCAGGACTATGAGCAAATCCCTGTTTCGCACTACTGCTAAGATTATTTTTTGCAGAGGAAAGTCAGAAGTTTCCCATCACAGGCAGGAGCATCCATTCCTCTGTACCCACTTTGCTAATGGATAGCAGAGATTTTAGTCACTCTGAAGCAGCCATGGTTTGAAACAGTCCCCAAAGGGAGACTCTGAAAAAGAGTTACTGCTTCTTTAACCTAACCAGAGGCAAGACCTTGATAGGAACGAAGGACAGAGCTGCGACTGCTGAGGGAAGGAAAGAATTGAAAACAATTAGCGTGTTGATGTCAGCTTAAAGAGGGTCACCAAGAGATCAGCTTTCCCTGCATCTGTTCTTTAATTAAAGAGAGAAAGATGGCAGTGTCCACTACTCATCGCTATGGTAACATTTAAAAGCCGCGCAGCTGGAAGTGGCTGCGGAGCGGGTCCAGCCGGGAGCGGAGCAGGTACAGGTCCCACCGAAGGGCGAGGGAGGGCCCCGGGAAGCTCTTCCCACACCTGGGAGGGTGGTTCTCAGCCGGAGCGAAGCGCTGAGCCTGTACAGCTGCACACCGCGCTTGGGCTGGAGCACGGCGAGGGGAGCCTGCCCGGGATGAGGGACCAGAAATGCCATGTCAGGAGAGGGGAGGCGGGAGCGAGGAGGGATTTCCGCAGGTTTCTGTTGTGGGTGCGCGCCCATCACCCTTCGCCGACTGCTGCCTTTGATCATCATTAGTACACTAATGCTGTCCCTGCGATAGCGGCTTATCATCTCCATTGATGATTTAAGTTGCTGCAAAAATATTTGCCAAAACTATTGTATGGTTCGTCCTAATAATAGTTATTATAATATTCCTTCAATTAATTACACACAGCTGCACTCCCGGCTTTTTCTACTTTCTCTTCAAGTATTTCTCACATTATCAGCACTGACAACAGTTTTGCCCACAGAGATGTAGGTCTTCGGGGTTTTTTGGTGTGATTTCTTGGGGGTTTTTTGCCCCTTCTGGTTTCAGTAATTATTTGTGTGATTGCTTGTATCTTCTCCAAACTGCAGTACTAAAATAACAACACTCACATAATACCAGACCAAAGTAATATAATATCAGTGCAATTAGAGCAAAAAATGTCTAACGCATTTTGTAAATTAACTTACAGTCCTGCAGTTGAGACCCCATCATATATTTTACCTTAGAATTAAAAGCATCTAGGTATTTTATTACTTGACAAGTATTTTTTGAATATCATTTCTTCTCTCAGCTTGAGACCTATCTGTCTCAAGAATCAACTAAGCTGCATGTTATGTATCCAAGAGTCTCTCGAGCCCTCACCATTTAAATACTAAGGGCTCAAGGAACAGAAAATAAGATTCCTTGTAAATCAACATGGCAAAGATCCTCCCATTCTTACATTTTCATACACAGTTTCAATGTCTTGTCTTTTAAATATGACAATACATTAACAAGATTATGGGAACGTATATTATCCTATATTATTATGTGAACAAAGCACAAATGATATTCCCTTCAAAAAAAATCCTGTTAAAAGCCCCTATTACACCAGGAGCAGAATCATGAACAATCGAGTTAACGACTGTGTAAAATATAAAAGACATTTTCAGTTAGGTGATGAAATGTCCTATTAACATAGATGTTTTTAATGAGCTATTTTAACTTGTACCTGGCATCCCTCAGATGTCTCAGATCTTCTGGTCATTTCTCTCTGGGTCTCTAAAAATGCTTGGATCTAATCCTTGATTAGTTCCCATTTCTTGGCTGTGGCTATTAAAATACATCTGATAAACAAAATATTTAACTTTTACTCAGTGTGTTTCACATAACACTTGAAACCTCGAATCTTCCAAACAAATAAAGTTGCACCAGAAGTTGAAGCATAATATAGTCTTCTTTTTATTTAAAGGGTTGCACTGGCTATAAACTATTGGTGCTTTTTTTGACTACACATTAGGTCCATTGATAAAACTAATCTAAGCAGTCTGATAATTGTAATTCATTGGCAAGGACTTAGCAGAGAACCACAATGGAGTTTGATACACTGTCCCACTGAAACAGGGAAGAGTTTTATGCTTCAGGTTCCTTCAAGACTCCCAGCCGTTGCTTAGTGAAATAGGAGAAAGTGTAGGAAAAATATACAACACAACTTCTATTTGAACAAATTAGATCAAGCTCATGCTGAAAGAAAGAACAAAAGAGAGAGAGAATCTGGCTCCATTGATATCAACTGGGACTGTATCAGTTTCAGACTAGAAATTAAAAAGACTTTGAACACATACGTGCACCCTAAACTGCTGACACCTCACACAAAATTGTAACACAAGAAGGAGTGTACCAGACCAGAGCTGTCTTCTGTCTTGTGCAGTGCCAAAAGATGGTAAGGGGAGAGTATGAAATTAGAGCCATCATAGGGCAGCATTTCCTCAGTACTCTCATACCCTCTGGCAACTTGTCAGTAGGGGTTTTTTTTGTCCTTGATGCACTTTTTTTTACATCTTTTCTATTTGGAGATAGGGGCAGGAGAGAGAACAACCAGAAGGGAATACAGTCTTCCATACATGGTTGAATCATGGATACAACACTAATGGCATAATAATAATGTAAATACAGTGGCATAATGCTGTTCTCTGTTCCTTTCCTAATAACTCTTAGCATGCTACTTGTTTTATTCATTGGTACTAAGCATCAAACTGACACTCTTGAGTGGTAAGCTAGTTTGTAGTTCACCACTTTGTATGTAAAATTAGAATTATTTTTCCCCCATATGCATTACTTCACAATTTATACACACAGATTTTTACCTGCCATTAATTTTACCAACCAGTCACTCACTAATGTGAGATCCTTCTCTGCAATCTGTCTTGGTTTCAGCGAGATCCTTCTCTGCAATCTGTTTTGGTTTCAACTCCTTGAATAACCTGTTAGAAGCTGCAACCTTTTTTTTCAATTTTCCTTTCTCAGATCATTTATGATATGTTGAGCAACAGATACCCTAGCAGCACAGACATCCTATGAGATTACACCACTGGTTCTTTACCCTGTCAAAACTGTCTATTTATTCCTGCCCTTTGTTTCCTACCCTTTAGCCAATTATTTATCCATAGAGACTCTTACTCCTTATCTCATGACAGCTAATTTTTTCCAGGAGCCTTTGGAGAGGGACCTGTTGAATGCCTTTTCAAATCAAAGTAGATAACACCAGGATCTCTCCCTGACTCCTCTGCAGAACCGCAGTAATCTGTGAAATACAACTTCTGTTAACAGAAACCACATTAACTCTTCTGCAATATAACATATTTATCTTTCTGTTTACTAACCCCATTCTTCACTGTTGATTCCTCCAAATGGTCTGATATGGTGTCTATTTCCCATTTGAATTCCTTTAGAACTCAGGGATGAATACTGTCTGGTCCTGGCAATTTGATACTCCACATTTTGTTGATTTATTCTCTCCTTTCCTACTGACTGTGGAAGTTAAGTCAGATGCCGTGATGCATTCCCCCACCCCTCACTTTCCCAGTAAAGAAGGGTTCTGGCAGACAACATCCAGAGTATTTTCTGTCAGCAGTACAATCAGATTTGTGTTCATAGAATCACTCTGTATAGTCTCATCTGGTGCATCCCACACACACGTAGATAAACAGACAAGACCCTCCCCAATACAGACAAAACTAAACCAGGGTGCTCAAAATTCAAGCTGAAAATCACTCCTGTCTCTTGCACCAGCCAAACATGCTGCACACAAGATAGTGGTACTGGTTGGAAAAGCTTAAAACCCTGCAGGTTTTGTCATGCAGATCCCAGCTCGGTACTTCGCACCAGCTCTATTTCACTAAGTTTCTCTGTTTTCAACAGAGCACCTACTGCAAAATAACACTGAGCAGACTGTATATTAAAAAGCCATCCCACGCATATTTATAACTAATTTATTCTTCATTTCTTCTGTGTTGAATAACTAAATTACAACAGTGGCTCAGTAACCCCTTTTAGTTTAGGAAAGGGCAGCAGCTTCATTTGAGTAATATTTTAGCCCAATTAGTCCATTAGTCTCCAGTGGAGACCAGAGGAGAATGGAAACCAATGAAACAAGAGTCCTGCAGGATTCCTTTTAAGTAACAGACCTCTGACTCATCTGATATCATCTGGCAGCCCTCATGATCCCTTCAAAGATATTTCAAATTTTCCAAGTGTTCCACAGAGACACTAAGCAGGCATTTGCAAGAAAGAGGCAATGTATTAGCATAGGCAGTGTGGCTAAATCAGGCTTATGAAAGAGTTTCAAACTCCTCATGTGCTGAAGGACCTTCAAAGTATCTGAGAATTTTGGCTTCTACTCTTTTCCAAACCCTACAGAGTATGGGGAGTCACAAAATAGCACCTTGTCTTTGCATAAGGATCTTGCTGAGTCGACTTGCTGTATGTAGGTGTCCAATTTAGGTTTTGATATAAATTTAATGAAAAAGTGGCCAAGATACAGATTTTTTTATCTGAAAAACAAAATTATATTAAAGCCTGTTACAGACTCCTTGCCTTATAATACATAAGTGGCAGCTAGGAGGTAGTAAAAATACAGATATGAAGGCTCAAGATAAAGAGTCTGAAGGACTCTCCCGGTCCTATCTAACTGACAATCGAAGTTAGTGCCTAGTTTCAATCAATTACTCCTTCAATGAATGGAGAGAAAGACTCCAAGAAAACTGGCATCTAAGAAAGGCAGCAAAAACTGTTCACTTCATGTACATATCTGTATCTATTCATGATAAAACAAATTCAAATTATTAGTTTAGCTCAAGCACCTAACAGAGAAGTTATCCTGTCCCAATGAGAGATGAATCCCACTTAACAAATGACAACTGACATGTCAGTAGCACCCTAGAACGTCTCCTCATTTCTGTCACCTTACAGCACCATAAACATGAGACCAAGAATATCTTCTGTTCATACAGGGCAGAATTCAAAGTCCCTGGAAGCTGAGGCAAAGAGGAGTATCATTCTCAGCAAGACTTCCTCGGAGCACTTCCATCCAAAACACATTATGGAAAAAATTCATGGGTGTGTGAATATATAGTCTCACCCATGGCTGCAGTTTTAATACTCCAGGATTGCCCTTTATTCATTTAAGAATATTCATCTATAAGGAAGTTGCCTCCATATGCATCAGTCTGCAGCCACACCTACAGTGCTACCAGCACTGAGCTGTCAAATTCAAGGCTTGCTTGAAAATGCTACTTCAGCACAGTGACTGAAGATGTACCTTAGCAATGGGTTGTTCTATGGTTTTGTATTTCAGCTCCAGTTATATGTGCAGAGCTTAAACGAGTAGTCACTGGCAAAAGACTGCATTTCACAACAGGAATGAATTTTCAATTGGTCTCATCTTTTATCTACATAATTTAATACTATGGCGTATCTTTTCATCTCTGCAAATGCAAAGTCTTTTGAAAATATATATAGTACATACACAACCACTCAAATAAAATTCTCAGCTAGCGTAAGGAAAAGTTTCTCAAATAACAATCATCATTGTTAAAATAAAATATCAAGTAGGCTGGTGTCAATGTGTGAAAGATAGGACACTGATTTTATAACTCTCATCCAGAAGAAATACGAGTTGCAAGCTGCAAGATATTCAATTTATCTGTCTCAAAGGCATGAAAGGCTAAGTCTATTCTGATGGGATTTGAGTCTGGGATTTTCATGGAAAGTTTATTTATGAATCCCAAATCGTATTGTCACAAGACGTTTTTGTCATTTTTTTCCTTATGGTGCTGTTTGGCATTGCAAGAAATGAGATAAAGAGCAACTCTACAAACAATATCAGGGGGTTTTTGTTTGGGTTTTTTTTTTTTTTTGGTAAGCCTGAACTGCATGTCAAGTTCCTTCACCAGATTCCTGACTTTATGTGACAGCATGAGAGGATGAAAACACTCAGCCTTCATCTCCCATTCATCTAACAGCCACTGAATAATGGCTTTAAAGAACAAGAACACTAATCTTACTCTAGTCATCAGCCAGCAACTGCAGGGGCTCCACACCTAAAGTTCCTCTCCACGACAGAATTGCTGCTCATTTTACTGACAGATACATGTGTAGAAAGGACAGCTTCTATTTGAATTTGTTTCATGAACTTGATCTCAAGTTCTTGAACTCCAAATCTCACTGAAGTTGAAGAAGCTACGCCTGCCTCCACCACTTGTACTGGCATAGAGAACCTGTTGTTTTACCATCCTTAAAATGATAAAATTGTATCCTTCTCTGTCACTGCTTATCCTAAAGAAATGCAAAGCACTTTGCAGCACTTTACATAATGATGTATAAGTTATCATGTCACCAACATGCAGAGAGGATGCTGCTCTAGATGACAGGAAGAAAGAGGTAACCTTTTATTGTAGACAAAACAATTAATGGATACAGATTGCAGTCTGGAAATTAAGATACCATGCTAAAATCAGTATCTGGTACTACAAAAGCTGTAAAGACCACAAATAGGATCACAAAGAGAATCTACCATTCAGTTGTATGCAACTTATATTAATACTTAGATTATTTAACAATAACCCTCTCATTTGCTCAGAGGAATATGCCAATAACTTCCTTTCACTATTCTTTGTGGAGGTGGGAAAAATATAGTATTTTTCCCCTTATTACAAAAGAATGTTTAATATGTCAACTTATTTTTATCATTTTTTTATTCCACAAAGGAATAATATATCTTTCCTCTGAGGAAAACACAGATGGCTGCCAGCAAAACATGAACATTGTGCATTACGTAATTTCAGCTCATCCAAAAGCCTCGCAGGAATAAAACCTCTGCACTATTTTGGTCACATCATTTGGCCACTAGCTGGGCAGTATTTCAGGGGATGGGGGTGTGGGACCCCTAGCTCCTTCAAAGTACATCTCCTCATTTATGGCAATAGGTACACTGGATGAGACAACAGCAACACACTTTGATTAAGTTGCACATATATAACTTACATTATCTCCTCTTGAACACCCAGAATAGAAGTAAATAAAAGGAAGAAACATGTAAGAAACGTTGGTTTTTGGTCAGTGTAAGTCATGAGTGTATTTAACTTAAGTTTCTGTATTTCCATGGAGGTATCCAGTGCACTTGATAGGAACACTGCAGTGAAATCTGACCCCCCCAGGAACCTGTCAGTCCTCAAGGGCACGTGGAGATAATGACCCAACCTGGCGTTAGGTCGGCACGGGAAGAACGCGCTGGGTAGAAGAGGTGAGCAGGGATATGCGCAGGCACGGTAAGGCACACGAATCCATATATCAATACAGTTTTTGAAATCAGATTAATTTCTACACAATTAACAAGGCTGTTGAAAGATCTGCTTTACAGCTGCTGCCGCTGCCAGGAGATGATGACAACTAAGGAAATGAAAATCAAAGGAGGAAACAATTACAACAATACTCGCTGAAACTATTTAGAGTTCTCTTAATAAGTCAGAGAAACAAGTAATTGAAAGAATGTATTTTATTGCTGATTAAGATAATACTTAATTTAGGTCTTGTTTTTAAAAAGAGCTCAAATTAACAAATCAGGTCTTTCATCTGAGCGCAAGTGAGGGCTCAGTACATTCTCCTCCTATCCCACAGTCTGGGGATTCAGAGGGTGGGCACTGGGAGAGAGCAAACATGAGAAAGAGGTAGGACACATTCAGGATAAAGGCCAGCTGGAAAAAGTACCAGATTACAAGGCATGTAAGATATTAACTCTTATTCATTTAAATCTACAGTAACTACGCCTTGCTTTTCTACACATTAAGCTATACCAGCCTTTTCCCGTTCTCCAACCGTCATACAAATGGTAACACCAAACACTAAGCCCAGCATCTAAACCTGTGGAACAACAGATGATTTTAAAATAAAATGTTATGTATGTTTTATAAGCAGAAACATTGCTGGCATCTTATTTAAACAACACCACCACCACCACCACAATCCATATATCCTTTTCCTTAAAGTTCATAGTGTCATCATGTCACATCTCTAGATATTATAATTGAGAGACAAGGGAATGTACAACAGTTAGAAAAACAAGTTAGCCTTGACTGCCATTTCTTTGAAACTAAGTGGGGTAACTCAGCTAGTTGCCAGATTCCAAGAACACCTGGGGGCCACTGCAAATTTTCTCTTAAATTTCAGGTGCTACACCAGCATCATTCTCTTTTTTCTTCTGAAGGACAAAATAAAAAAAAAAAGGTGAAATGTAAACAGGATATGACAAGACTTTCAGTTTTGATAATGAAAGGTAGGATTAATAAAAAAAGATGAGTATGGGCTTTTAAACACCGTGTTATAACCTGATAGCGTTTTGAAAAACTCAGACATATAAAAGTTAATCATAAAAATCCTGGCAAACTTGCCTTTGAAGGGGGAAGCAGCAAAAAATTACAGAATATCAGAGGTTGAAGGGAAAGGTAAAAAGAAGTGGAAAAGGGTTAAAATTACTAAGATTAAGAAGGTGCATGGCAACCATTCTCAAAGACCTGATCTGCGCTAACAAAACCATATCCTATGCTTTTGATGAGACACTCACAAATGATTTAGCAAGAGGTGCTTTTGAATTATACCAGTGCTTTTTGGCAATAAAATGTCTCTTTTTTTCAGTTTTCATTTGTATCTGCCCTGAGCTGAAAAGATCTTTGCTAGAAAATAATAACCAGGTTGAATGTATTTTTAAAGCAAAAACTCCCTAAAAAATGAACTTATTGCAAATCTTAGCAAAAATTTATTAAAATAAAATTAAGATTTCAGGAAATACTAAATCTAAACAATCAAATATAATGCAAAAGAGTATTGAGATTTTAAGCAGTTTAAATAAAGACAGAAAGGCACGGATTTCAAAGAGCTATGAAGCTTATAAAGGCCAAAGTTCTACCTTACCTTCTGCTAAAACTCAGTGACTTCCCTGTTGGTTTTTTTTTTGTGTGCGTGTGTTTTTAAGTAGCTGCTTTAGAATATAAAAATACCTGTCTTAAACTGCATGTTAATTAAAGTTCAGTCTGCCTTTGACAGTCAGTTTTCAATTAATTGCTCTAAGGTCTGATCCCCAGTGTCACCTGGGATACACCAAAGCCTAAGGTCCCATCATGCTCCGTAAAATGGCATGATCCACAAAAGTCACTTTGAACCCTACAAAAGTGCAAAATTTACCCTCCTTGGGGAGAACAGAGTGATGATTTCACTGGCTGCTGCCAGCAAAAAAAACCCCCAACTTCTGCATGGTGGGAAGGAAGAGTGGGGAATCTTCCTGGATCTTCAACAACAAAAACCAGTGTCAGCCCCACTGCAGTCCTAATTGACATCAGCACTGAACAGCTGTGGTTTCCTAGGAAAGCAGCATGTTCTTTCTACATTTTATACCAGCAACACCAAATCCCTAATCCAAAACTCTGTGGCATTAACAGCAAACTCCCATTTCTCTCTGCCACCCTGAAGTTGGCCCGAAACTGTTACTTAGTAGACATTGACTTCAAGAAATTCCTTTTGCCTTGAAGAGACACACATCTGACTTAATATTCAGGTTCCACCTCTGAAACTAAATGCTCACATACAGGAAAGGGTTTCAGTTTTCTCTCTGCCAGGTACCCATAACAGAGGCAGGTATGTGATACACCAATACCTACACTGTGACATCTACCCAGAGAGGGAAATGTCTTTTAAGCAACTAAAAAAAAAAAAAATGTTGCTTCATCCTACTCACTTTCCTGTAATATCCGGAATCCTTCCTCGCTATTTCACAAGACTGTTAAGTTTTAAATTCTATTTTGAGTGGAAAACAACTTGAATCAAATGAATAGGGACTTGCTCTCACTGAAGTGGAAAGAATTCACTGGACTTAACCAGAACTTCAATCAAAAGAGGATACAGGATGCTCATGGTGAGCAAGCAAATACATAAAACAGACAAACATACCCTCACCATAAACCTAAGCCAGTAAACTTTAAAGATATTACCTATTTGAGGTAAAGAAAATCTGGGAGTGAAATCATCCCAAATACCTTCAAAATGTCAAAGCCCTGGCAAGACACAAACAGCACATTCTAGGAGGGTAATTAGGCATTGGAACGGGCTGCCCAGGGAGGTGGTGGATTCTCCATCCCTGGAGGTTTTTAAGATGAGACTGGATGTAGCACTTAGTGCCATGGTCTGGTAACCACAGTGGTAGTGGATCAAGGGTTGGACTTGATGATCTCAGAGGTCCTTTCCAACCTTTCTAACCCGGCTGATTCTATGACAAGGAAGTCTAACGTTAGTAAACCATTATACAGACATTGGAGTGTTGGTTCTCTGCCTGCTCAACCACTACCAGCAACACCACTTTTTGAGCTCCCCATATCCCAGCACTGACAGAGCCCCACAACATGCAAGGATGTCGAGTCTGAATACACAAGGGGCCATCAACTGTGCTCCAGTCTGAAATGTCCTTTAGCTGGTGCAGGACACAGCTGGAACGTGAGAAGTACTATCTATACAGATATATACACACACAACCCCATTTGGCTAAATGGCAGTGACTGCCACCTGACAACCTTCTCAGTTTGCCCCGGTGCTCTGCCCCAGTGCAATCAAAGACAGGTCTTTATCAACTAAAAAACCTGCCGTGAGCAGTTTTGGAGGGCCAAAAAAATGAGCTGTGTTTGACTTAGGCTTGCTGATTTTAAACTGGTTTTGATCACTTTGTGCAGTTTTGTGCCATCAGCAAGGCCCACCCTGCCACAGGGACAAGTGAGATGTGTATTGGTGTGCGACCACTGGGCCGAACAAAGAAATCACGAAAGCTCCTGCTCATTACACTGCAAGAGATGTTGCCCCAGGAAAGAAACTGTGAACCATGGAAGATGTCTGTATACACCAATGCTTTTGTTGGGTCAAGACAATCAAGTAAAATAATTAGCAGCAAGATACTGGATCTTCCAGCTCTCAGGGAGCAGTGCGGTTCTGCATGCTGTGCTCCCCAGAGAGGCTGCAACCATCAGACACAAAGAAATAAAGAGCCAAAAAGAAAAAAAAATGTAGTATTTCTTTCAAAAATTTTGTACAGCATAATTGTTTTATTAATTGTGAAATGAGAAGACATATTAAGCACCGCATGGCCTGGGAGTGAGAAATTCAAGAGTATCTTCCGTATTTAGGGAGATAAAGAGGAGATGACTATGGTGTGAAATCAGGAGGAATAAGAAACTGGCTTCCCCTTTTAAGAGCAGCATCAATTAAACCCAGGGGAGGCGGGTGCAGTTTACTAGTTAATTAGTCCAGGGATGTGGTCCTTTCATGTGTAATTCAGAACAGGAACACCTGGTGTGCGGCACTTCAAAGCACGGGGGAGGAAAAAAGCCAAACAATGCAGGATAGGTCACAAAAGAAAGCAACAGCACAAGAACAAAAACTGTTTATATCTGACCTTCACCCTGCTGTAAATAAAGCAAGACGGTAGGGCCCCCTCCTCCCCGCCCGGGGAGAACAAACAGCTCTGGGCGCACTGGGGGAGTCGCAAAAAAAGAGAAGGAGAGGGGGAAGAGAGAGACATGGTGGTAACTAATTGTTTTACAACCTAATTAAAAGGAAAACAGACAGCACGATATAGATAGGGATATAATGATTTTAATCACGTTCTGATATGCAGAACCAAAAAAGAGGGAGAAGGTAAATGCGATCCAAGCAGTGCTGGGAGGCTGGTGGAAATGCTACACCCACCAGCAGGGAAGAGCAGGGGAGGTTTGGTGCACTAAAATCCTAGCTGGGTCTGAATTCCAAGGTTTGTGACTGGGTAAAAATTCAGGTCAAGTTACAAAGCTACAGACTAGGAAGGAACCATGATGGTCCATGGTCCCATGTATAAATAGATGAGGATACACAGATCTGCTCCTCCAAACCCAGACCAAATTTTCTCCATCCCTTCCCATATCTGCTATTGCACAGAGAAGGTTTTCAGTAGCATGCCTGCACCATGTCAAAACTGGAAGCAGATGCACTGTGATAAAACTTTTACAGTGCTTTATCTCATCAAACACAACTCATTAAACCTCGCACACCAAAGTAGGTGTTATTTCTGTCTTACAGAAGGAAAACTAATAGAGAGATGAATTTAGCAGCCATAAGTGACAGAACGATCAGTAGCAATGATCAGCCATCAAATTCTCAATGTCTTCAGTGACTTTGCTGCTCAGTGAGCAAAACCCACCAGAAGACAGACAGATCTTGTAATATGAACAATATTTTATTGGATGTTGTTAGTACAGGAAAGGCTCTGAAGAGGATTACTCCAGAAGAGCACAAGCATGCATTTACTGATGTAAGGATATCAGATAAGTCTGGAAACTTGAAAAAATAAAAAAAAAATCCCAGTTTCTGAATGCATATTTGAACCAGATCCCTTTATTGTATTGGTGATGATTTTGTTCACTCATCACTAAGCTTGATCTAGCACAGTAAAGAAAGATGCTGTTATTTTCAAACACTGGACTGCAATTTAAGAAACATGATTTATTCTTTAATCTGCTGCTATCTTTCTGAGAATCCTGGAATAATTAAACTGAGTCTCATTCTGCCATCTGTAAAAGACAGAAGTGGTGTAAAGAAACTGGGTTTGTGGGAAATGCCCCACAGAAGGGAGGCATTATTACAGATAAAGCTTACTTACGTTTAAATAGCAATTTCTATGTTTCATGAACTATGGAAAGCTATGAAAACCCCATATCTTGTTCTAAGCCACCGTCTGTTTCCCAAATAATTTAAACAAATTAAGAAAAGAAATGGTGTAATCAGGACCGTTTGCAAAACTTGCACTTGTGAGATATTCTGGGTAGCTCAACAAATAAAATTTGATAACTCTCTGGACATAATGCACTGAACAGCATCACGTTAATATCAGGAACAACATAAACACCTTGTGTGGCTGATAGTTTAGGAAACTATGGAAAACCACAAAATAATCCCTCTTTTTCTCCCTTCTTTTCTGTAAGAAATAACAGAACAGGGTTTTTTCTTTTTCCTAAGTAGAAAATGGGTATATTGGGCAACAGGCATGAAAACACATTTCAAAATGGGCTTGGTGATAGTTAGGAATAAACAAATAAAATAAAGCACATTTGGTGATTTGCCTTTGCATACTTCTCTATCATATACACCCAGGTTGGAGATCACAAATGTGGGAGTATTTTCTAGAATGAGCTTTGCAGAACAGCCTGAAGAACTCTCAAAGTGTTCCTCTTCACCCATGCTCAGATGGGAAGGGCAAGCTCCCCTATTTTAAGAAAAATGTATGTTATTTAATGAGCTGTGACCTCTCCAGAAGCTGTATTTGTCTTACTGATACAAGACCATCATTCATGCTGCCATCTAACAGGAGTTCAGTGCTGAAATACATTTTGGGGCATTGGGGGGTTGGATTTTTTGTTTTGTTTTTTTTTGTTGATTTGGAAAGGGAAAAGGATTGTAATAAAGTATCATTCAGCACATGTCACTAAATGAGAGTAGTGGTAATAAGGTGACATCTAAGATGACCAAGCTTTTATTAGGTGAAGCCATTTGACAAAAGTGATTTCTCCATAACACTTCTATACTCAAGTGCACTGCAAAATCAAAACTATCACAAAGTATATCTTCCTGAATTAGAGCACACCCCTCTTTAACCAGTTCTTCCCAAAAATCACTCCCACTCCACCACACCTAGGACATGACCTAAGCATGCTTGTCAACAGGATGGCACAGAAAATGCTCCCTGGACTCTCAAGATCTCCCACCAAATGAAAGCTAGGTCCACAACCCTCCTGATGCACCTCCAGCAGCTCAGTTGGCACAATCATCAGCCAAAGAATTCACAGACCTCAACCCCGAGCCTTCTAATTCACAACAGAAATACTACCAGAAGAAGGGCAGAGCTGCCACAGCAGCACAGTGCGACTACACACCT
This sequence comes from Platyrinchus mystaceus, assembly GCA_035041135.1. Classification (NCBI taxonomy): domain Eukaryota; kingdom Metazoa; phylum Chordata; class Aves; order Passeriformes; family Tyrannidae; genus Platyrinchus; species Platyrinchus mystaceus. The sequence goes on along the minus strand of JAWWLV010000045.1, from coordinate 72,389,645 downwards.
ATTTCCAGACAGAACACCAGCTGGAGGATTCACTAACCAGCTGTTTTATCTCATTGATAAAACCTGTAAAATCTGGTCTCAAGGGTGTTTTGTTATATGCATCCTTAATGTGGATGCATTTATAGACCTGTAAGAGGAATAGGTAAGAGTAGGTGGAAAGCAGTTGGTCAGCTCCAAGGTAAGTGCAGTCATAGTGTTTTTTTGCAATCACACACTGCATGTGAACCAGACAAAGTCACTGTTAAATACTTAAGACTGTAGCCCAACATTTAATTCCAAAGAGGAGTAAGAGGGGAAGGAGAAAATAAAAGACAAGGGCAGTGAAAACTGAAGGAAATGCTCACAAGTCACAGGATATTACCAAGACTCAAGTTCTTACAAACTTGGGACCTCTCTAGGTGATTCTAGGTCAGGTAAGAAATCAACCAGCTACAGAAGTGCATGCATATATCATTATATCCAGCTGTTCAGATGGAATTGCAGCATTTATTTGCCTTTGGTTGGTTTTTTTTTATGATTTTCTGTTTCCAATTTGTAATTACAAAACTGTTCTTAAGTCCTGCTAAATAAGACCAAGCTTTGCCTTAACATAAAATTTGTCTCTTGTTGTGGTTCAAAATGAACTAGAAGAAAAATAACAAATTATTGTCTTCCTGAAGGCAGTGGCTCAGTATGGCATGAGAAGACCATATTCTCAGAAAAAAAGAGGTCTGAGCAGCATTTCCTTAATAGCAGCAAAGAGTGTATAAAAGGGCTTATGAGGGCCAGATGACAGCAGTTAGGAGAGGTTTCTCCATAGTAGGAATAAACTGCAGCTTTTCCTGGAAGGAAAAACAAAAAAGAAAAGGCTACCTGAAGGCATACCCCAAGAATTGCATGTGTTATTGCCAAGGAGTAATTCTCATACCAACTTAGATTTTTTGGAGCTTATTTATTATGCTGATAAAGGAGACACTCTCTCTTTATGCAACGCACAACTCACTGCAACTGCAAATAAAACCTTTGCTGGTCTGGAAAAAAAAAAAAAGGAAAAGGGAGAGGACATCTTCACAGGGAAGATTCAACTTTTTCTGTGCACCGTGGTCCTTCAATAGAGGATCCATTTGACTTCTGCACCTCCGTAACTCCCCATGGAGTTAAAAGGTAGAGAAATAAGCAATTTTGTGTATGATTCACCTGGGCTGTTTTAGCATCAAATGCTGATTAGATGAACTTGCAAACTGCTTACTCACCTCACTGACTGATGGGGAGTCCCAGCCATCAACTCAGAGTTGAGGTGCACGCTGACTGAGCCTGGAAGAAAGGCACCAGGATTCCAGGGTAGGTGAGGCCATGATGTGCTGCCAAGGTGGTTCTCCCAGGCCCACAGGTGGCCCTGGCAGAGAGAGGAGCAGCTCCCAAGGGATGCACCTGTGCTCTTGCTGTGCCAGCTGGGCAGCATTTGCTCCATCACCATCCCTGACTTTAAGGGTTGATATAAGCCCACTATGCAGGTCTAAATGAAGTGATGCCCTAAGTGTTTAGGAATCTCTGGGCACGAATTACTCCCAATGAAATTTCATTTACACCAGTCCCTCTTACAGACATATTACCCTCTACAAGAGCTCCCTTCTACAAGAGCTCCAGTCTCCGTAAAGACATTTGCTGGGATGAAATCAGCATCATTCTCCACTCTCCTCCAGTAGTTTCCATGTCCCAGCTAAGACCCACTGTGCTTCGGTAGCTGTTGGCATCCTTCCACAGAGCCGCTGGTGTTTTACCAGGCCAAAGTGTCCATTGGACACAAAGGGACTCCAGAGATTTTAGGAGTTACTCTCTGATTCAAAGGAAGTTGTGAACTCACAGGTTTGTGCACTACTTCCCTAGCTTCAGCAACAATCCAGATTGCAACCAGGACACAAATCAGAGCTACCACACTGCATTTTTAATAAATAAATATTTCTAAACCATGGTATCTTCATATGCCAAATACCCACGACAACAAAACCTCTTCAGTGTCTTACAGGAAGGAGTAGCACCTTCTAAACCATTAGCACCCTCCTAGCTAGCACAACCACGATAAATCACTGGGAATGAAAGTATGCACAGTGTTTTTTCATTTGTGGCACTTCTATTTCCTTTAATGTGTGCCTGATAAAATGTTTTCTAAGCACTGCCTTCAGTATGTGTTTATCCCAAAGGGACCATTCCAGGAGGACAAAAAAAAATGCAGCACCCACCACTGCCAGGTTTGCCTTCAAAGCCACGAATACACACTTCATTCACTTGAATAAATTTCCTTTTTATCTAATACATCCAGTGATGCTTCAGGCTTGTGCTTCATGAATGTGTCCTACCTTTCAGCAGAAACTCTGAAACAGAAGTTAAGTTAGCCAAGAACAAAGTTACCCTCCTAAAAATATTTGTCATGAAAGCTCACATTTCAACAAGAGGTGTGTTTTATTCTTAAATATTCTCACCATTAAAGACCACTAAACTTTTTGGGAAGTCAGTCCCTAGAGGTTGAGAGGTGCTAAGTGCCTTCAATGTCAAGAAAAAGGGGACACACTTAAACCAGGAGAGCTCTGCTTGTGTGCAGCTGAAATAAACACTTTTCTTCCACCTGTGTCTTCATTATAGGAGAAAAAAACGTACAAGATCAAAGAGTACAAAGAATGGTATCTCACTTCCCACTTTGACCAATTGCAAAGTAATGAGAGAGCCCCTTCCTCAGGCTCAGACCAAAATACTTCCCACCCCATCTCTGGTCACCGAGTCCACTGCTGCATGTGTGTCCCCAGCTAGGCAGGAGATTACAGTCCCCACTGCTTTAAAGAGCACCCTGATAATATGCAGGGCTAAAATGTCAGAAGCTATTAGAAACTCTCAGACACACAATATATCTCCATCCCCACGTTTTCCCCTTACACTGTGCAACAACAGACAACAGGCATGCAAACTGCTCAGCTGCAACTGTTCCAAGTCGAATAATTACAACTTGTCAGAAAGAATTAATTTTCCCATTTCTCATAAAGATGTGTAAAAATTACCATGTTATTATACACTGACACTCTCTGGAGGCAGACACAAAATTTAATTTTGAATTCTTTCCGCATATTAAATTAAATCCATAAATAAGAGTTTAGGCATTCACTCGGAAGCATATGTTCATTGGGAGCGAAAGCCAACACGAGCCTGGCTGTAATGGTTGTTGTAATGTTTTAATAGCTCGCTTCTTCTAAGCACCAATAAATTTACATGATCATAACAGTCGTGGGCATACAAGAAGCCCATTACTGTCTGGGCACAGGCAGCAGCGTTAACAGGATGGAAAAATGGAAGCGGGGGGGGAGAACCCTTAAATAAAATTAGGCAACTGCACTTGTCAGCTGCTCCATGATTGAATTTTTAATATTGTGGTCAATTGGTCAAAACAAATAATGGGATAAAATATTTTAATGTATTTAAAACCTGCTTCTGCGGTTAACAGAGTTTATCTATCTCTTTCTATACATGGCTTCAGACTTGTCAGGCTGCATTTCCATTCTGTGAGCACACAGACAGGAGGAAGGCTTGTCCTGGCATCCTCTTCCCCGGCTCCTGCTGCCCAGCAGCACGGCAGCCCCGACCCTGCTGTGGAGGCTGCAAAAGGCCTGGGCACAGCCACGTCACTCCCCAGCACCAATCCCTGTGGCCACAAACCCCTTGCAGCCAGTGCCAGAGGATGGTGAAATAAAAGTCATGGAGAGGGTGGATGGCAGTCGGTCCCACACCCTTCAGGGGAGAATATCCTCAGCCCTGAGGATAAGTGAAGCAGCAAGCCACAGCTTACCATCTCCTTTCATCTCACTAAGACAATCCCAGTGTAACCACACCAACTGATCCCAGACCTCACTTCAGGCTGGATCTGTACAAACCCAACCTACGTACCTGCTCCTGAGTCTGCTTTTGAGTTACACAAGTGCAGGCAAGCCAGGCATCTTCCCCATGCTCCCTCCTTTTTGTAGTCTAATGATTTATCATTTAGATACATTCATAAGTGGAGTTTCCCAACAAGGAATTAAATGTAATATAAAGGTTAGCTGTAAAGATGGGCTCCTGGAACTAGTTTTTCGATATGGGCAATGAAAGATAACAGCTAACCTTATGCTCTGCTCAAATTAAGCTACCACACACTGCCTCTGCCTTTCTTACATGTATAGTCAGATAGTTCTTTGAAACCTTAATTACTTTTTTAAGAAAATCCCAGTTATCTCCAAACCTCTGCTCACCACCACTGAAACTGGGAATGCGTAATGTGCATGTACAGAACATATATGTGCACAGCCACACGCCACCAGTGAATCACACTGCAGGGTGGAAGGCAAGCCAGCTCCTCCAAAAACCTGTGCATATTACAAGTCTTCACAACACTTTCTTTCTGATCAGGATAGACAATACAGACAGAAGTCAGCATTACCTCTATAATCACACATTTATTCAAAGTAAGTTCATAAGATCCTTACACAGCCACAGACAGCCAAGCACTTACCAACTGGAGTCACACAACATTTCAAATGCACTGGAAACACATCTCCCACTGAAGTCAAGAGAAGAGTGGCTGTTGTGGGCCTTGGACAGGTTCCTAAGTGCTCACTTATCTGCCCAATATTTCACTGATTTCCAGACATCCAGCCCAGAGCATCCAAGTTTACGTGACTCACTCTGGGGACAAGCCAGGCCTGATCCGTGGCATCAGACCTGGCTACCACGGTCACAGTGGGGAGGAAAACAGAGCACCAGCACTGGTGACTGGACTGGACAAGAAGAGGCCAGCAGCCAGCAAAGCACAGGCAGCCTTCTTCAGTAATATCACTCACTTTCAATTCTCAGAGAGAGTGAATCCAGCTGAGGTCAACTGTGAGCAAAAAAAAAGATTGTGTTTTGAAATCTGCTGGGTGATGTACAGCACGCAACACAAATTGGGGCTGTCAGTCTGATTTCCAGGAGATATCACCATGAATACTATCCCAAGCAGACGGCTACAGGTGATGCTCACACTATCAATGACAGTGTGCTGCCTGGCTTACAGATGCTCCCAGTACTCAAATTTGCCAGAATTTCACTGCATCAAGTTGAGTCTTTAATAATTGGAGATAATGGGATGGAGCGAAAGAGAGCCCAGCAGCAGTTAATGCTGTTGTAAGGTTTAGCAAAGTTTACCAGCAACCAATGATAGCTTTGTACAAACTCCTCAGAGATACAGGTGATTCAGAAAATGAGTGTAATAATAAAATTTAAAAATAGCTCTTTGAAGATGAGGAAATTTGGGGGTTTTCAGTGTTGCATTTTGACATTGTATTTTCAGTGCATTGGGCAAAAGACTGAATTTTGAAACCAAAACTTTGCAGATCTTGAGAAAGTGTCTTTCGGTGGTGTGGCAGTGCTAGTTACAGAAAAACCACGAGGCACCAGTATTTCACTTTTCACTGACTAATCTCATTCTTACTCTGAGATGCAGTGACTGAAATCCTTCTCACCTACTGTGTAGCAGCTTCTCTGAAATGAATTTGAAACCTCAGTCTAGATCCTTGTGGACAAAAAAAAAAAAAAAAACAACCAAAAAACACCCCACAAGCCAAAACCCCCTAAAGCACTTGGTATTAATTGGCCATCCTTGCTGGTGGTCTCAGGACTGCGGCTGTGGGCATGGAAAATGAACAAGCTCCTGACCTTCTTCTGATCCTCTCCACGAGGGCTGAGACAATGACTAGGCTATGCACTGCCATTTCCTATTTAATTAAATGGCTAAATGGAAGATTTCCTCTGTGGCTATATGGGAGGTTTCTCTTTCCAGTGCTGCTCCGAGTCTACTAACTCTTGAAGTCACTTAGGTTGACTGTAACATTTAAAGGAAATAATTCCCCCCTTCGGTTTTCCCAGCACAAAGGAAAGGATACTGCACCAGTATTGCAGCTCAATTTATGGAGAGAGAGAGAAAGAGATTTATACATGTGTCTTTCGATTTGCATCATTCTTGTTTTTCTTAAGGGGCAACCCATTTCATTATTTCCTTTAAAATATAAGACAAGTTTACCTTTAATCCCACTGTAGAGAGAACTTCTTAAACACGAGAAAAAGTTGCTTCCATGTAAGATGTACAAACTTCAGCTACCTGACGGTGATGATATATGCACATTATATAATACATATATGTGGAAAACAGCCTTGATGTGACAGCTGAGTCCTGAGGCATCGTAGTAGTCACTCTGCGTTTGAAAGACAGCTTCTCTACCAAACCACTCAAACAGTAAAATGAACACAATATACTCTCCAGCTAGAACTATGCCCTTAAGCTTCAGTTGGAAGAGGAAAAGAAAACTTCTCATTGAAGTCTATTTTAATTAGGACTGCAGAGAACCAGTTTGAATGAAAGCCTGCCTTTTTTTTTTTTCTCTCCCCTCCTTTTTTCCTTTTTGAAACCCAAGCTAGAGTTTAAAAAATTCTTGGGTAGAGTGCAAACCAAGTGAAAAGCTGAAGTAAACTTGCATTTGAACGTCCTTTAGCTGAAGAAATTCCTCATAAAAACTTGGATTTAGGGATGACAAAAAAAGGATGGGTTCTTATATTCAGTCTGCTTCTCCCATATGATCTGCAGACTGGCTCTGTCATAAAAGCTAGAAAACACTAAACAAGTTATACAGCATTTGCTTAACTGACAAAATATTCACTTATTATTACTGCCATTAGCCTGTTCTTTTTGATTTCCCTATGTATTTGTTTCTCAGCTATTTGGATGTTTAGTATCCTGACATGATGTGTCTCCAAAGCTTTGTCAGATGCTATCTTTCTAGATTAAATACATACAGAAGGATATGCTTTTATATTTGCCTGTGACAACTGCCTTGCTTAACAATGGACTTCCAGGAAGGTCACAGAACCTGCATCCATCTGTGCATGCGATAACAGCTCTGTGGTACCTGCCTGGCTCCACTCATGCCAGATTTAATAATTATGAAAAGTTTGAATCACAGCACAAATACCTGGAAAGTAGATGCTTCATACATGGTGTGCACCCACCTGCCAGCACTCGGGGTTGCCTGGAATACCCTCAAATGTTTCAAGCAAGGGGGCTTTTCCTATTTCCCTGACTGCCTGGGGTATCAACTTCCCCCATGTGTCTCAGGGTCATATGCTGTTACTTTAAATACAGGCACCTTGGATCAAAGATTTTAAGCTCATTTCTGGGCAGGGGGAATACAAAGCCTATTTAAGCAGATGCAAAAATTATTTTCAACAACAATGCTGCAGAATTCAGTGAGGAGCTGAAACAAGAGAGCTGCAGTACCAATCCAGCGCAGGCATAAGGAAACCGTAATCATATCTAATTAGAGTTAAAATAATGTTTCCCTTTGAAATGTTTAATTAGCTCTGTTTTATTACATAAACATTCTTGATGCAGAGCATACTGAGCTAGAAGAGTCTGATGAGTTAAACAGTGCAAAGTGCTCAGGCGCCCAGTGAGGGGCAAAACCTGACAAGGAGTGGCTGTTGTTACCAGATGTCTGGGCCATCAGTGGAGCCATGATGCTTGCTGCAAACAGCAGGCTATCATTTCAACCTTTGTTGCCTCTACTGAAGCCTCCCATCGCGCTTTCAATTTAACAGCATCACAAGGAGACAAAGAAATTTCTTACAATATGCCTTTCAGTTCAGAGACAAATCCCATTTAAACTTGTTCAACCTCTCATAACGTATTAGTTATTGTTGCCAGTCTGAATGTCCTCTGGCAACACACTACTTGTTTTGGAGGAGGAAAGCTTTTCCTTTTTTTACCCCCTTTTTCTGTCTTTTTTTTTTCCTCTTTTTTTTTTTTTTTTTAATTCTTGCCCTTCAGTTTGATAAAGCAAGACCAGATTTACTGGCAAACTTACAGCATGCTTGTCACAAGCTTGCAGCAAATTTAATTAACCTTATTACAAATATGGTTTTCTTGAAGATTACATCACAATCTGGTTTCACATCGCCTGCTGCTGATTCAACATATTCTGTGCTTTGGAGAATATGTTCATTTTCTGAAAAAGGTCAAAATGTTAAAATAGCTAAAACTTCACTATTTCTTCTGAGTTCCCGTTCAAATCTTGTGGTGTACCAACACTTTGTCTTACGAGCAGTGTTGTTATCTTGCTGTGTGCCAATTGTAGACGGGTTTACTTCACAGTACAGTTTACATCCCTTTAACAACAGGGATAGCCAGATGATGGAAAATTTGCTGCTAGTTTAACCCCTCATTAGCACACTGGGACAAAATCACTAGAAATGCATAACTAGAATTAGCTTTGCCCAGCAAGCTTGTAACAGGTAGCAGTTACTAGCATAATTTAAAATTTCAGCTGAGTAAGGACTGAGTTAAGATACTATTTCTGCTTAGGAACACTGACAGTGAAAGTGCAGTCTTTGGTCAAGATTAGCAAAAGAAATTAATAACTTTTTACAGTCAGTATGAGTTTTTAAACCCTGAAATATTTCATTAAAGGATTTTTTGTTGTCAGTTTCCAGAAACTAGAACAAGAAATTCCCTGTGACAGAGAATGTTGGTGTAAGATTCCTATCGGCATACTTCAGACTTTAAGGAGCTGGATAAACATCTTGATTGCTTCTTTGTACTACACCTGAATTTAGAACCTTTAATTTTTTGCACAGACTGAGTTAGTCTCATTGAAAGTCTTTGCAAAAACTCTGGGAGAAAGATGATTTCTTACATATTTATTTTTTTCATATAAAGTCTAGAGGAGGAATGCCCTTGTCCATATTCACATAATAACAAAGCAAGACTTCACAGGCTGATGCTCTGTTACAGCGTGGGAGGAAGCAGAGGAAAAAAGTCCCAGCGTCTGTTCTAAAACCCTCTTTAATAAAGTATTAAAGAGAGAAGGGGGTGTAAAACAAAGACACCTTTGCTAATCGCTGACTCTGTAATTCTGTTAGCACACAGGTGTTATCAGATCAGTGAGCAGTGGATGCAAAAAAAGATTATGCAGGAAAAAACAAAGCAAACATTAGCACAACAGCAGTGAGCTAAAACCTTGGCATATTCGATATTGTTATGGCTCCCACGCGCCGTACAGATAAGGTGGTTGACCAACACAGCACAAGTGCATCAAAGACATTCCACGGAAAGCAGCTGTGCTCTGGAGAGGACAATCTGCAATACAGAATTACGTGTAGAGGGTCTAAACACATGGCTACATTAGCTTTTGTGGGATAGCAAAGTGCTGACTCCCACATGACAAAGACTGCTTTTTGTCTTTACATCATATATATTTGGTATTATTTAACTTCCATATGCTTAAAGAGAGAGGTTTGGAAACTCAAGTGAGAACACTTGTCCAAGAAAGACAAAAAGAGTCTGCCTATCAAAGTTGCTTTTTATCCCCTGCAAGAGAAAAAACCCCAACAAAATAAAACAAGCAAAGATCTCCATCCCATTCCAATAACCAAAGCCTTTCACACTGTTCTGCTAAACTCAATCAATCTTTAGGTAGTTTTAAACACTGCCATGCCTGGAGATGGTGCATTATTTTATTGATTCACTTTACAACCACGTGATATACATCAATTAAACAGGACTAAAGTCCTTGATTCTCCCAAGGAAGTATATACCATTAGGAACATATTTTGAAACTTTCTGCAAAATATCCAAAGAACTAATTAGGAAATGGACAATCCAACTAAGGAAGATGCTCTGCTGAGCCTGTTACTCAAGAAGCAGCAGGAAGTGGTCAGGGATGTGAAAGTCAAGGGGAACTTCAGCCACAGTGACCATGATATTCAGGATTTTAAGCTTTTAATAGGACTGAGGAAGACAGGAGAACCACGCCTTGGGCCCCAGGAGAGCAGATTTCAGATTGAAGATTTTTCTGGGATTTACCTGTCAGGATCCAACAGAGACTGCCTTGGAAGGCAAAGGGGCTCAAGAAAAGCTGCTTGATTTCCAAACCAAAACTCCCTCAAAACACAGTTTGTTCCCACATGTAGAAGGACAAGCAAGGGTGGCAGAAGGCCAGTAGGGCCAACAGAGGACTCCTCATCTAGCTCAAATGCAAAAGGAAGTCTATATGTAATGGAAGAAGGTGCACAGAACAAACTGAGATGTTGGCCAAGCACACAAGGGCACGTAAAAGAAACGTATGAGCTCAGGTGGAGGTGGAACTAGCAAAGGATGACAAAGGCTGCAAGAAGAGCTTCTGCAACTACCTTGGAAAGAAGAGACAAAGCCAGAGCTTTCTCACAGACACACAGCAATAGAACAGGAGGCAATGGAAATGCCACTGGAGTATAAGGAAAAGAGTTTTTTTATGAGGGAGATGGTCACCTCTGCCAGCATCTGACCAGAGAGGTTGTGAAGTCTCCACCCTTGCAAACATTTAAAACCAAACTGGACAACCTGCTGTAGGAGGTTAGATAAGTCCCCAGAGCTCCATTCCAACTTAATTCTAACCTATTCTGTAATTCTACAGTTGCATGAAATGTGAATCAGATGGGTCTTTTGTCAATTAAAGAGAACACAGAAATATTCCATAATTAACTGAATTCTTTTCAGTTGTTTGTGAAGATCATAATAGCTCCAACATTGAGTTAATTGGCATATTTTTACTTCTAACAAAGGTTAGACCATCTGATTATTTACTCATATTCTACATGCCCTATACTGGTGCTGTACACCAAATACCCTGTTCAAAATGGGGTAACATAAACCTGTATACCATCCCAGCACTGCAAAGTAATTTACTCTTGCTTGATTTTTATCCATGTGTTGGCCATGCAGGTTATAAAACAAAAATCTTTCCTTAGGAAAGATGCCTAAAAATCAGCAGCTCACCAAAGTTCCCCCTGACCCCACTTCTAACGTGCTTTTTTTTCTGAAAGCCCTTACACAGTGGTGAATTCTGCTTTTTACATGCATTAAATCCTGTTTAGATATATGGGTGGCTTTGAGAAGAATATTTGCTGCACTGAGTGCTTCTGGCTTTCCCCTTCATGGTCTCTGCAAATCCACAAAGCTTCATGCCAATGGGATAGGAAGGTTTCTGGAAACTTGATAGCACATGGGAGTTCACCACATTAATTCCTTCCTTCATCCAACGTGGAGCTCTTCTTCCTCCTCCTTGCAAATTTCCAGGCAGTGTGACAGAGGAGAAAATGGCAGAGGGGAATTGAAGCAAACAGAAAAAATTCACTGAAGGAAACAATCACTGCCCATAGGTCTGGGGTTTCGCCTGCTGATTTTGGGGATTTTTGTCCAGTGCACAGGAAAGGACATGAAGGGAAGTTTTTTGTCTCTGGTAATTCCATACAGTGCTTTGGGGTGCTGCTGAATCAAAGACGCCATATATAAAGGTTTGATATTGTTATAAAAACACTAACATCACATCCAAAATAAATACTTCAAGATGTATAACATTTCTGAGCCCTCAACTCTCGGGATACAACTGGAGACCCTTAGATGACTTGCCCACTACTACTGTTATCAAAAGTCCTAAGAGAAAAGACAAGAGCACTAGTGATTGTATATAAAACAGGAAAACCTGAAAGGTTTATAGCAGCCAGCTCTCTTATCACAATCCTCTATGGAAAAAACACCTGTTTATGCTGGCAACAGATGAAAAAAAAAAAATTTCTCCTGTTCAGTAGGTCCATGCATTATTATGGCACGTAAGAGACCTGCACACAACTTTGCTTACAATTCTCATATTTAGTTGAGCAGGGAATAGCTTCCCCATTCTTCAGAAAAAATCTGTGAAATTTCAAGCTCTAAGTTTCAAAATGGGACAACTCCAGCACTGTTAAAAGTACAACATACCCAAGGTAAGTCAACTGCACTGACACCAGCAGTTAGAGCATTCACTCTGAGCATAAGACAGTCTTCAAATTGCTACCATAATTGATTCAGATGAAGGTCTTTACCAGTCTCTCACACAATGGGAGCATGTGCTGGGTCTCTCCATCCCTTCTGTTACAGCCAGACAGCCAGAAAAGTGAGAAGCAAAGGCTTTTATCTGTTATGAAAGAAGCTAAAAAGTAAGTCTAAAGTTTTAGTCAGGTAGGGCAAAAATTTAGCCAGATCAATAAAGTCACAAGTGAGTTTTCATACAATTAGAATAACTTAGAGATTTTTTTCATCTGGTTTTAAAGAGGAAGTAGAACCTGGAGATGAGAAACCTTTGTTCACAAAAGTTTCATTGAACTTGACATATTCCAACAAAGAAGTATGGTTTCATTCCGAAAATTCCAGAGGAAAATAAGTTTTATAGATTAAAAAAACCCCAAACCTGTGACTGCCTCTAAACTTTAACCTTAAACTGTGGCAGATACAGACACTGTGCAATGATTATATCAATACACAGAATCAAGTGGAAGTGAACAGTTTTAGGCAGTGTGCAAGCAGTCTTTCATAACTTGCTAAAAGCTGAAACAAAGGCAAGGAAGAGATGAATTGGAATTTTCAGTGAGTGTACATAGCAAATTCCAGAAGTAGTATTAAAATTCATGACTCAAAAGAGGAAACCTAAGATGAAGCACTCTCTGGTTAAACGTCTCAGTTCATTTAAAATTAGAAAGAAATAAAAAGTCACCTGATGGGAGTTAGGAGATGACACACAAAGAGGGAATCTCATGACAGTGGCCACCTTGGAAATTTTCTGCCTCAAACCTGATGATCTAAAAGAGCCCAGCCCAACCTTGCAGCCTTTTCTAATCGAAGCTGTGGGGCCATGTGCCACACATCTCGTTCTGCATGACACCCACCACCCCCACACCAAGTTGTCCAGCCTGCAGCTCATCCCTGAAATGGACCCAATGTACACATCAAAGAGGACCACGGGCCAGGTGAACTGTCCTGGTAGGTGGGGTGAGCCCCACAGGATACAAACTGGTTAAGGTGCTACACACAGAGGAAACAAACTGGTTTTGCAACACTCACTGATGTCCTGAAGAACAATGCATCTAATAAGAGCTCCTCTATCCTAAGCCAACAGATAGGGAAATGCCCACACACACCGTTAGGGGGATGTTCTAGGTAAAACTTCGTCCAGGTTTTTTTGTGACACCTGTGTGTAGCATAAAGATGCACTGCCCTCATCCTGATCTGAATGGTGCCAATGCTTATGGCATTTCTGGTAATTCAAGCAACAAGGAAACAGAAAAATCTTTGCCACTCATGTGGTCCTCCCACAAGCCAGGCAGTGCCAGGCACCCTGACCAAAAGTGGAAGAGGTTTGTTCCACAGACTATGTATTAGTTTGATATCTACTAAAAGGAGAACTCAAGGGAAGCACATCACTACCCAGTTATATTCAATAATTTTTCCCGCTAATGGAAATAAAAAGTGATCAGATGGCTGCAGAGAATTGCTACAGTGACATCTGTTGCACATAAAATCTAAAGGCTAAAACTGAAGATAGCAGCAGAAAAGTTAACGATGAAAATTGCAAAGTCAGCATCCCAAAAACTAGGAAGTACTGTTTTCTGTGCAAGTGCATTTCACACTGCATGGACGGTGCATAGTCTACTCCAGGACCAAGTGGAAACTGTAAACAATTTGAGTATTTTTGACTACAACCTGGGAATGGTTAACTACTCAAATGAAGAGTAGAGAAATGGCTTATGACCTATTGCCCTGGGAAACTGATGAGATAAAAATATCACTGCTCTGCCCCATGCAAGGCTCGAGCAGCTTCGCAAGAGTGGATGTCCTGGAGGTCAATCTGCAAAAATCTGCAAAACTCTAATGAACATTTTGAGTTACTGCTTCGAAAGGTAAGGATGACAATTATCCAAAGAAACAAACTGTCTAAAGTTGGACAGAAACAAGTAATTTTTCTGTAGTTCTCATCTGCATGATGTCTGTGATGAACTTTTCAAAAGAAAAAAATACCAACAAAATTCAAGTAGAGAGGGAACAGTTCTGCACAAATTTGTAAAATATTTCAATTCCTTCCAATCGGAACTTTATAATATGAACAGCTTAATAAATAATAATACAAAAAAA
>JAWWLV010000045.1:72296564-72375537 GCA_035041135.1 Platyrinchus mystaceus | reverse complement strand
GTTATTTTCATGGTATACATATGTAAACTTATACTGCTCTCTAAAAAACTGTTTTGTCAGGAAGATTCAATAGCTCCAAGGGAAAAACTCCCATCTTAAGTTTTCTGGCCCAATTCTTCAGGACCGTGAAATTTAAACAGAGTAAACAAGGGTTGGAAATCCATGAGATTACTATCTATTTATAGTAGAGCTCAGTAATCTTCAAGCACTTCTCATTAACATGACAGTTACATCACCTCTGATTAATATTTTTACTATTATTTCTAGTTCCATTATTTCTAGTTTTGTTGAATAAAAACATAACATCAGCATTACTTCAGATTTATAGGACATCTTTCATTGCAGAGTGATTCTAACATGCTTTTAAAAAAAAATACCCATTATATGTTGTTATCGGCTCAACAATGCAATGAGCCACCCGTGGTGGGCAGGTGAACTGCTGATGCACAACACAATGCATAAACAAAGTGAAGAGAGAATGGAAATTTTGGTTGGCATTAAAGCATGACCTCAGCCTTACAGAATAGGTCAAGGATTTTTTTTTTAAACCCCCAGAGAACGGAATTCTCAGCCTGAAAGTTTGAGCACAGAGAAAACAAAGCGGTTGAGTCACAATCATAAAGGTAAACCACAGAGACGACTTACACTTGTTGGAATCTGTGTTTTGCTCCAAAGACCGTAGATCGTGATTTATGATGAGCTATCATAGCTTGACTCAACAAAATGGAGCTTGTTAAAATAAAAATTCTAAAATTCCTTCTCTCTGTAATTGGTATGAGAAAAAAAAAAAAAGTAGAATGGGATATTGCCTACATGAGTCCTTGATGTACAGAACTCGCTATAACAGCTGCACATACTTTGACTTCTCACTGATTTTAGCAGCCCTCACACTTTAAAACCACAGCTCAAAGCCATGGACCTACTGTATTATCACAGCAGTGGAAAGGGCTTGGATGAAGCGTTTCAATAGTTATTCAACTACAAGGACAGCATTCAGCCCTAGCCTTGGGAGACACCAGCTCTGTGATCACTGATACTGACAAACTCAACCGTTTATTGCTCAAGAAGGATTTTTTTAAAGCTTTTTGTCTCTAATGTAGGCAAATGAGGTCTGCAAATATTCACTAGAGTCAGGCATGCTGTGAGCATCGTCTTAATGAGACCATAAGGATGCAAGCAGAAAGAGCTATTTCAGCAGGTCTGAAACATAATACCCAACAGTTAGATTTCTTAATTTCACCTAAGTGTGAGCGACTGAAAAGTAGAGGCAGAAAGCATTTAAAATGAGGAACGAAGCAATACTGTAGCTGCCGCCATGGATTTAAAGAAGACAGGATGGCTTTCAAAGAGTTGACTGAATCAAGTGAATGCCCCAAATAAACCCATGGTATACAGTTCCTTTTCTCTTTTCCAAACACTTCCCCTTTAGAACTGTTTTGACTGTTTAATAAACATACTGACTACTCTCTAGCAAACTCTACATTTAATGCTTATCATCAGGCAGAATATTATTTATTGCAGGAATCATAGTTGCTAGTCAGCACCGCAATAAACTACATCATTAAGTTTTTCTGAACTAAGTTTTTCTGAAGAATTTCTTAAAATCACAGATGTTAGATGCAGAATAACAAATCTGTACCAATTTATCTGAAGAGATCACAGAATTCCTCTGAATAATTTGGCGTGGAAGGGATCTCTGGTGGCCTCTAGTCCAGCCTTCTGTAGAAAAGCAGGGTCAGCTCAGCCCAAGCTGTGCAGAGCTTCCTCCTGTTGGGTCCTGAAAGATCCCAAAAATGGAGATTTCACAGCCTCTCTGGGCAACCTGTCTCACCACCAGACTGTATCATATGAAGACATTCTTCCTCATGTCCAGTCTGAACCTCTCTGGTTTCCATCTGTGCCCACTGACTTTTCTTCCTCTCACCTTTCACCACATTGAAGACCCTTCTCTCCTTTGTAAATCCCAAAATCGTGTTTAACTACAGTTAATCAGAATGACTTATTTATTTAAAAGCAGCTAAAGTCACCTTTTTGGTAGAATTCAGGTTTCACTGAAATTTTCTTCGTGATAAGTGTTTACATTTTTTCCCCAATCCCCACAAAACCTCATCTACCTTGCGACCAAAATAAAGTGAGCTGGGGCGCAGGTGGGAGGGGATGGGACAGGGGGTACATGAAATAAATAAATAAATAAATAGGTGAGAGTTCTTATTTGTGAGATGTTCTGTCAACCAAATTAGTTACTATGTGATGCATTCACAGTGCAGTTCTACTGGAGGTTGGTTTCCATTCAAGGATCTCAGGCATTTTCCAACCAACGTGTCACGCTTTTTTGTGGCAGGAACACAGAGAGCAGATGGGAGCACAGGTCTGGTGCAAGGTCACACAGCAGGGCTGTGGGCACACCAGGCACAAGGCAAGGTGATGGTCTGCCAACACCCAGTCCTGTGATTTAAAGATGGTATTACCTTTTTTTTCCAGCCCTGCTGACAGCAGGACTTTGTCAGACAATTTTCTACTGAAAGCAGTGTTTTACCCAGCTTAATAACCTCTGATTTTCATCAATATCCTTACGTAGAGAGGGAATGGCATCTTTGTGTCTGTACAACCATGACCCTATTTATACTGAAATGTATCAGATTACTATAGGGTCAAAATGTGCACAGTTATCACAGATAAAAAGAATAGGTGTTTTCTTGGTGACTTAATAAAGAAAGAATAAGGGAGAGATTCTAAGGTTTGGTTTTATTAAAAAAAATTAGAAAATAGCTAAAATTTTACATTATAAGCTGAAAATTATACAGTGTGTAATACAAAATTTTGAAAGCCTGTGAAAGTGATGCAGTAAACTATTTTCATTATAATAAGGAGAGGGGGAAGCAAGCAGCTGTATTTTTTTCCCTCCAAAGGCTCCAGCAGCAACTTTCCTGCTGGATATTTCAACACGGCAACAACTGCCCAGGAAGGCTGCACCACTCAGACTTAGGAGGGAAGAAACAGCTCCTTTTTCTATTCTGTAGAACTACCATAAGCTTTCACCCAGCTGCATCAATTGGCTAACAGCATTGTGGAAGAACACCTTCATGAAGCAGCACTTACATTTCATGCTCAAGTACATGAAGCCTATCGTGATACCAAAGGTGTTGGAAGATCCTTACAAAGCATTTATGACCAAATCGATTTCTCTAAGTTAATTAACTTGACTAGGTTGAAAACAAAGCCAACACACAAATCATGCCAGAGCGGTAATATAGTTTGATTTTTAAATGGATGACAACAGATCAGCAATTTTTACTTACTCCTTTAACCTACGGATAACTGAATACAAATAAAATCTTTCTGTTATAAAACTCAAATGGCAGAACGCTGTAACGTTGCAAAAACATTCACCAACTCCTGTACTGCTCAAGTCTGTTTTGAACATTTCCTTACTCATCTTTTAAAATAATGCATGCCTTGATCTTGGCACAACTATGAACTGTATAAAAGAAGGGCAGAAAACATTATTTTCTGAATTACAACTAAGTTCTAAAAAAACCCAAAAAGTAATTTGAATTTCTGAAAATCCAGTATTTTAAAAGTTTCAAACTGATGTAAAATAAAAATTCCTATTACTACTTAACAAAGAAAAAATAATTTAAATTCCGTGTTGCTTTGATCAAGTCATTCCCCCTTCTTTTTTTTTTTTTAATTTGTTTTTATTTGGTTTGGTTGGGTTTTTTAAGTTTTCATTCTTAGTATAAGCCAGCATTGCCTCTAAATTCTCTCTCAAAGAACACATTTCCCTATGAGGTTACCACAAGGGAACACTCAGCCAACAGCTTTGACAACATTACAGTAAACAAAACTATTTGAAAGACATCAGTAAGTTAAACCTGGGTCCTGCCCAATAAACATCTTTATTCCATCATTTCACAGCCTGTAAGTCTGCACCAAGTCCACTGTGGTTCTCTGTTGTTACGAGCAACCTCTTACCACTTGTTGCTTCACCTTCTGCTTGAGCTACTCACGCAGCATGTGAAAAGAAAAATGCATAAGGAGGTTAACTAGGACTAGACAAAAGGCTGCAGAGCTCAATCAAGGCAGCCATGGATCACTGTCTTCTCAATAACATCTCTGTCCCCCCCGCCCGCTGCCCGTCACCGCCGTCGCCGCACACACGCACGCGCTCCAGCTTCGAGCCATAAATCTTACAAAGTCACTCAACTGACAGCCTAATAACATGAAAGAGGTATCTGCAAACAAGATGGTTTCAAACCACTGCTGGTGACCCTGAACAAATCAGGGCCCAGTTTCTTTTGCAGCCTGCGTTTCTCCCCTTCAATCACTTAACCGGGCAGATTGATGTGACACCGCAGAAATAAACTAAGCTCCCTCTCGCACTCTCTCTCTCTGCCCGGCACTCCTGCTTTCTGGTGTTCACTAATGATTGGATCTGTCTGTCCACATACGGCAAAAGTCCAATGCTCGAAGTCCTTTGGGTGGCAGAAATGCAGCCTCCCAACAACATCAAAAAAACTCAACCACTACCACAAAAAAACCCCATTTCTCGCTGCCTTTTGTCTTTTCATTTATTATTTAAAAATTTCTTCTTTTAGAAGAAATATAAAAAGCAAACATGAAAAACAATACAACCCATCTCACCGTGAATAAAAAGGTCTAATACCTCATGAAAACATGATTGCAAATTGCACCCTTTGGGAACATAACTGGAAAACTGTAATATTTGGCACAAAGTCAGAGCATTTGTTTCAATCTCTCTCAAGCACCTCTATCTTTCACTGCTCTTTAAAGTCACAGCAGTATCTGAACCCCTCCTACCTTTCAACAGGGGTATAAGTAGAAAAGTTTGAAGTAATTTTAGAACACACACCCACACCCATGACCCCAAGTAATGAAGACTTCAAATGATTTAATGATGATGCTTTTTCATGGCAGAGAATAACTATCAATCCAGACATCCTAATTCTCAAGGTAATAACTTCTTTGAAGCAGGGAAAAGGAAAATCAAATAGCTGGCATGAAGAGCAGATAAAAAGCCACCAAAACAACCAACTGGTGAGCCTCGACCTGTTATCCTATACTTCAGGATTTCTTCAGGATGCTATATAAAACCAAGAAAATAGCAAATAGAAATGTATGTATTTATTCATAAAAGGTATTTTTATACTCAAAAAATTTAAATATTTCCATTCTTAAAAATATAGATAATAAAGTCAATGCAACTAGAGAGTACTGAGATGATGTCTCATGCTCAAGTTTTATCTTTTTAGTCTTATATCTAAAAGCCTGATGTTTAGGCATTGGTATTGCTGAAGAAGTGGCACTGGGAAGAAATTCCCCCTAGCTAACAGATCTTCTCCAGCAGCAGATGACTGAGATGATGCTCATTGCTTCAACAAGGACCATACCAGATTGGAAATGCCGTTTTAATATTTCCTACTGAAATTTCAGAAGAATAATATTGGTTATAAAGCTCATATAACACCCTGAAATCCCTAAATCTTGTGTCTGAACTGTATGACATTTCCATTAAAAGATTTACTAAATTTAGAGCTGATGTGATTCCTATGCAACCCTCATGCCTGGAGAGATTTGCACTTCAGTATTCTGGTTGGAATATTTGTACTGATAAATATTTTAGAATCAGGAATTTTTTCATCTCTTTCCTTTTGCCCACGAAAACAGAAATGACAACATATCGGTAGATTTTCATGAAAATTAGTCAAACTTACTCTGTTCCTTAAAGTGTTAAGTTGATGCACTAATTTACAATTTAAGAGGGCTTTTTTTTTTTCCTCACACTGTTTCAGCTGGGTCACACAGCTTGTTTTGTATCTTTGCTTGCATATTATCAGCCTCCCAGTTAGGACTGTGATATCTTTCCCATATTGTCCTGAAGTTGTTTCTTTGCACTCCCTGGACACAAACACACACACACAGACACACAGA
The DNA here is from genome assembly GCA_035041135.1 of Platyrinchus mystaceus. Lineage (NCBI taxonomy): Eukaryota > Metazoa > Chordata > Aves > Passeriformes > Tyrannidae > Platyrinchus > Platyrinchus mystaceus. Next base: position 72,369,585 of record JAWWLV010000045.1, on the reverse strand, counting down.
CTCACTCTCAAAACACCCCAATGAAAACAAAGCCCAGGAGAAGGCTATCAAGAGGATGGGGAGGAAAAAAAAAATAACAAAACCAAAGCGACTGTAACCAAAGCTGTGAGCAGAAGAAAGTTCTAGTAGCTTGCTGTACGCAAAAAAAAACTCCAAAGGAAATAACTAAAGAACATATACTGTATATGCAGCCTGCTGAGAATGCTATTTTTCAAAGGTCCTCAGCCCAGGATGGCCTATTTGCTGCTTTGAACTTATTTAATAACATTAAGCAAGAACACTTAACTATCTAAAAGAAGGATCAGTGGCATAAATCAGACATCATTTCACATATTTCAGGATCAAAGCTGCAAGGCAACATGATTTGTGAGGACGTTTGAACAGCTCTAATATATCACAGTTCCTTCTGAAGGATACTTAGGCATATTAGTTGCCCAAATGATGATTTCTTTGCATGGTTGTAGCCAAAAAGAAAAGAAAATTGAAACTTTTCATTCAGGAATTGGTTTCGTCTATAACCTTGATTTATGTATAGCATCAAACAAAGCAGATGAAGAACACCGCGAATTTGAATTATCAAAATTAAAACCAGGAGAGTGAATTGATTTTTTTTTTTTCAAATGATCAAGGCTAATCGAAGTGACCAGCACAGAAATTGCATAATCAGTCGCCAATATGAGTTAATAGGAGCTATATAACCAATGTGCAGGATTACCATCATATTTCATTCAAACTTTCTAGAACCTGTCAGGATGAAGCACGACCTACAGAACTGTTGGACTTAAAGTTAAGAGTTAGCTGTAGGGTTCAGTTTTAAATTGGGGTTTTTTGTACACAAAACTGCTTGCCATGGTGGATTGCCCAAGAAATGTCTCAGCTTAGAACTCTGAAAAGAAAGGCTAGACCAGATAATTTTTCAAAGTCCTTTCCAAATTGGGCTGTTCTGTGATTCTCTAAAAAATGGTAGTCATAAAACCACCCCACACACTAACAGTTGAGATCAGAATCAAACTTCCCAAGCTTGTAGCTGCTGAAGATGTAGTTATAAATAGAGAATTTCAATTTATTCTAACACCTTTCCTCCTCCGCCCTGCAAGAAAATGCTCATGAAAAAGGTCAACCTCTTCTTTGGGCAATTAGTCTAGAAAATACAAGTCAAACAGACTGATGCGTATCAGTCTCTGGAGTTGAACACTTCTTACTGATTTTCCCTAAAAATCCAAGATTATCTGTTGCTCTCTCATCATCTTTCTGCACTGGTCTTCAGAGTTTAGAAAGAGCAAACTACTAGGTTTTTGGAAATTCAGGAATTCACAGCTGCTGGGCTACCACACAGGGTTTACACTGTCACCAAGGATATCAGGCTGCTGCAAACTTATTACCAGTTGGCTCTGTCATCCTGAATCAGTCCACATGGTGAACATCTACTGTTCATGAGAACAGAGGCAAAAGCCATAGGGAGGGGGTAACAGTAGTGAAAAAAACAGGCACCAGAGCAGTCTCAGAAATCCCCAATCTCTGGTGTGTGGAGGATGGATTATCCTTAAGTCTGAAATTAAAGCAACGAGAAGGAGGGAAGAAAACCAATGGGAAATTAATATTTTCAGAAAATGTGTTTAATGTTCACAAGACATAATAGCATTTAATGCTTTATAAAAGTCTGTTTAGCCTGCAAGTTATTTAAATTAGCAAGTCTAGAGTCACAATTCTAATTCCCTGTGAAAAGGAATTCCATTTCTTTGTTAATAAGTAATCCCATATCCTTCTCCCAAGACATGTACACAACCTTACCATAAATAGCATTATTCAATAATTACAGCAAAAGAGGAAGGTTAAGGAACACCTATTTTCCCCATGATCTCAATTCCATTAGCCTACAAACCCCACTACATTCAAATACACATCCAAATATACTTGCTAAAGAAAACTAAATACTCTGAGGTTCAACATCCTCAATAAACTAATCACAAACTTCTGCAGGAAGCAAAGAGTAATCAAAGCTTCTGTATTGCTATTTTGAGAATATTCTTACAGTTCCTTGCTGTACTTTTTTTTATAACATCGAGGCCACATCTTTAAAACAATTATTGATAAGTTTGAGATTCAATATGCACTGAAATCTAGGGAAAGACTATGAAGGAGGGATGTCTGACAAGGGGCCTTCCTCAGTCACAGGTTGTACCTCTGTGCTTCGTAGTACTTAATGGATTCTTGCAAAACCTTTTAGTACTTGAAAAATCTTGCAAGAAAGGGCACCACAGTGTAGGTATGCTCACTTAATAGCTTTGAGTGTCTCTGTAAACACAAAGAAATGGACTTCTAAGAGAAATTATATACATGGGGAAACCCAATTGATATGTTTAAAAAAAAAAAAACAAAACCAACCAAGAATACACAGTTTTGGTATTTGTTTAGAGAACAGCTTTTGAAAAAGTTTCACATCCATAAATGCTGTAGGTTGAACTCTACCCTTTGCTGAGCATCATATCTGAAAAGGGCTTACTGTAGCATAGATCTCAGCTGCATGTTTAAAATACGCCTGACATATGGGGAAACTTTCCACAGATGAAATGATACTGAAAATAATGACTAAACATTGAGTCAGAAAAAAGAAACAAGAAGATATATGCATCCCCTCCATCCCTCCACTCAGCCATCCTAAGCAAGATGATATGTAAAGAAAAGATAAATTGCACTATTCCATAAATTAGAAGAATTGCAGAAAGGTCAGATATCTAAAAAGAGAAATTATATGCTGAGAAAAAACTGGAAGATTGTATAGCTCTAGCAGAGAAGTTAATATTTTATGTTACAATAACTCAAAAATGTAGGAACCTTAACTATATCTGGAAACACAGCCCTTGGGATTCAAGTAAAACACTGAAAAACCTCATCAGTTTGGTTTTGTTTCTTTTTGAATAGGATCAGATTGGAGGACAGACTCTAACCCTCTGTTATCTCATACCCCAGGACATGAGCAGCCTCAGTTGGTGAGAATGCTGGGGAAGTACAATCCCTCTCAGAAAAAACCATCTCTGTTCAAGAAATCAATTTAGCACATAGGTAATGCTAATTGTTGTGAGTCAGGGCTCAGCAGAGAAAAAAGTAGCCAAATCAATCCTGAAAGCAGTAAAGCAATATGATGTTCCAAGAATGGAATGGTAGCACTATTGAAAGCAATGGTATTTTTGTATAGCTTCAAAAAGACATATTTTTTGACAGATCTTAGGAGGTATGCATAGTAATGAAAAGGAAAGCAGAACAACTTCAGTATCTTAATATAATAACTTCAGCAAATTAATTTGTTAGTGCTAACAATACAAACCTGGAGAGGGAGTCAGGCAAACATATCAGAGAATGTCTGAAACTTTACAGAGAAGAATCAAAAAAATATTCTCAGATTTAAAAAAAAAAAAAAAAAGAAATTTTAATCTCACCTTCAGCCTGCCCTTCCTGATGGCCAAGGCTGACCAGGCTGTGCCTGCACAGAGCCCTGGGCACCCCTGAGCTCCAGGCACCCATGGGAAGGTGGGCTTATCTTTGCAGTCAGCACCTACTGACTTTACCACAGGGAAAGTGAGAACTCTGCAGAACAAGGAGAAGAGGATTTCCGACATCTGGAGCTAGGGGAGATGAGCAATGTGAGAAGGCAATTGGGGGCTGTTACAGGACAAACTGAGAATATAAAAAAAAATTTGAACTGATAGTGTGGAAGAGCAAGAGTAAGGCAAGCAGAGAGTGACAGCATCCACTGAGAAGTGGAGACCAGAACCAATTTAGTGAGAAAAAAGGCACTAAGGCTGGACCACCATCAACAGTACAGGCAAGCTATGAACTGACTGGCGGAGATGGGTAAACAGAAAGAACCAGTTAGGAAGAAAATTGCCCTCCCTCCTGAGCACTGACAATTCTCCCTCTCTCCAAGCTGATGAGAGGGCAGCAACCCGTGGGCAGAGAGGGGAGAAAATCAGTGCAGCTGGATGTGAGGCTCTCACAAGGACAACCACAAGGAGTCGATATGATGGGCAGGGTGACATTTCTGTTCTTTTCCCCACTACACATACACAAAAGGCTATTCAGGTTGCAAATTAAGAATCAAAAGAGAGAATTGCAGGCATTAAGTTGACTGTGTGATCTTAACTCAGTTGTCTCGTGCATATGTATCATGGTAGTCTATAAATATATCATGCCAGTCTTTCTTACGTAAAATGTCACCCGCAGGATAGATTCTGCTTGCTTAACAAACAGTCATTTCATATTTTGTTTATTTTCAGCATTTGTTGGAAAAGCCTGGCCTTATTTACTCTGTGTTACTCTGCCTCCTCGTTGATAAAGCAACTTCCTTTTAGCTTTCCTGAAGTCACCCATGAACAGAGTCTTTATCCTGTATCAAATACATCAGTCTACAAACATGCTTACCCACAGGAGGACTAAATTAAGGTTGCACAAATTACTTTAATTATGCTTTCACCTCAGTCCCTTCCCCCAGTTTTTGTCTTACTCATGCAATCAGCATTGGCTTTTGTGGTTGATACTTGAGTACCACTGCAATGCACTGAAGTCATGGCTTCTTTAGCTACTGTAAATTTTAGTTGAAAGTTGCATTAAGGTAAGAAACAGAAAGGACAAATAAAACCAGAAATTAGAAATGTAGATTTTATCCTTCCAATACGCACATGAATAACATTAGAACAAGTATCATGGCTATTCAACAGCATAATAGTCTTTGGAGCACATACCTTGTAAAGAAATGAAAAAGAAGCCCTATGTTTGAGAGTTTTAACAGTAGAAACAGATCAGACTTGCAAAGAATGGGAAGCAAAAAGATGGAGAGGAAATTCAAGAAAAAACCCCACATGCTCTGAAATCCCCCAGAGCAGCTCACTGGCAGAACTGGGGGGCTCTGTAGTCCCAGACCAGCATCACCTCCCCCTGAATCGTGTGATGGAACCAAATTAATCTGCGCAGCTTCCGTGGAAAACCAGGAATACAAATCAAACTCTCCTTTATTTTAATGTATTAGTGGTACTAAAATTCACTTCCCGTTCTAATGTGCTGGTATTAAAACTTATCATTTTATCATTAAGATTATTGTTTTCCCTACACATTTGCAATAGCATCCATCATGACAGCATTGGAGAGCTTTCAACATCTCCATTTCAGTTAAATGAATTGCATAAATTCTCCTATTTGTACAGAGGGCAAGAGGCACAGAGGATGAGAGGTTCTTAGCAGGGCTTCTGTAAAGTTAAAGACGCACAGATCTGTAGAGTTAAAGACGCAGAGACTTTGCCTAAATCTGATTCATTATCTTCAGTAATACCAAGCAGCAAGTATTAATGTAAAATCTTTGAAAAAAAATCTTTACCAGTGAAGAGGAGTATGTAACTTTGACTGCGTCTATGGATTTTAATTGATTTTTAATCTGCTGATGGTAGACTGTAAATAACCACTCAAAGCACACACAAGTGCAAGTCAATAGGAAGTTTTATTAGTTTGCTTTCACGGAGTTAGAGCAGTGATGGAAGGACTCTGAAGCACGCAGAGGCCCACAGCCTGAATGGTTTCTCTTCTCCTCACAGGCTGTTTGAACACTCCTCCATAAGGGTCCAATTCAGCCAGAATTTACATTTGACTTCCGCACCACGGAAGCCCAGGATGGCTGCAAAGGAAGTGCTAACATTATTATTTTTTTTTTGTAGAATAGGGCCCTAATTCATTGGCAAGGCAGCCAGTAAAACCTCTTGTATACAGCACACCTTGTCTATTAATCATTTCACAGAGTCCCAGAAAAGGTTCTGAAACAAATAATCTTTTTTTTTACCTCTCCTGTAGCAAAAGGGAAGGAAAGGGTTGTTCATGTAAAAATTTGCCTCTCCTTTTTTTTTTCATCCCTTTAAATGGTCTACTGTTTATATTTTTCATATAGGCACACTCTGCAAGTGTTCTCAACACCATATTCACTTGGTTTTCTTCACATCAGCTGTGTTTCTGACCTTTAGCTTGCACTATCTGTGTACAGTGGAAGATTAGGACACCTGAAATATACTTCTCAGCTGGCACCTAAACCTTCTACTTTTCCCCCTGATTTCATTCTTCCATTTGAAAAGAGGTTGACTAATAAATCCAGTTTAAAAGACCTGAGCCAAGAAACGCTTTGTTTTTAGTGAATCCAGGATACCAAAGTAGGAGAAGAAAAATCATCTTCGTAACCAGCCTGGGCGACACCTCTGCTCCTACCCCTCCTCCCCAGCAATGCACCCAGTGATAAACAGCTCACAGCAACACATCTATGCAACATCCACACTCTTGATGTTTTGGAGAGATCCTGAGAACAGTTATCTCATGGTACACTCTTAAATCCTACAGCTTGGCACTAGATATTTATGTGACTCACCCAGATGCAGAAAGTAAGAGAACAGTATGCAGCAGAATATGATGTCAGTTCCACCAACACCACGGGCACTTCGGAGGTTGCTTCAACATCCTACCTATAATTTCATCTGACTACCAAAGAAGTATTTGCATACTTTGAAAAAAAACCAAACAGACCCAGAAAAAAAATCCTAACCACAGCCAAAAACAATAATTGATTTTCTTAGCTGACCTAAAAGTCTGTAAAGGAGGGTGGCGCCACCATCACCTGCTCACATGAAAAAAAATATAAAAAAGGGAAGCTCTTCACTTAAATTTTTACCTCACAGTAGCTTAGCACAGATGAATGGAAAGAAATGGCAAAAAAAAGTCATAAAAACTACAGACATATTAAGCACAGGAATTTTCTTTAAGACAACTTTAGCAGCTGTAAATTAAACCCAGAAATTACTCACTTCAGCATCCATCCTTTAAACAGTCAACTCTACCTGATGCAAGGGCTCTGTGCATTATCAAATATGATGATTAACTGTGTGCAAAGATGGCTGAAATCACCCAGTATGACTTGTACCGCTCACATCATCAGTGACTGAGTAAGTATCCACTTACACATCCCTTCTGGTGGTGGAAGATGACACTTTTTATCAGGCATTACAAAGGCACAGGGTTCTTCAAGGCAAAAAGGGAATCCCATCATCACAAAAAAGGCACTAAATGGAAAACCAGAAGCTATTTAGATTAGAATATTACCCATTTTACCTTTTTTATCAAGTTAAATGTGTTACCTAACGACACAAAGACAGCATCTCGGTTTCATGCCTAATATGAGAAGAAAATATTTAACATAAATAGTACTTATGAAGATATATCTGGCCCAAATTCCATGAGGGTATCATGAGGGTCTTGGCATACTGCTAATGTGAACTGCAAAATGAAACACCAGTGACATCCTCACATGCTTAGATAGTTTGCACTGGGTACTTCCTGAGAACGTCTTTTTAGTTGGCCGTTGTTAATAGACCTTACACACACAAAATTGAGCCCCAAGATCACTCACAGAAGTATTTACTTCAGTGATTATCTGCATGCCATGACCAGTAAAGAAGTGTTATTTCTGACTCGTGAGTGGTTAGCGCTTATTCAAGAGAAGAACACAACATACATTGCCAACTGAGATATTTCCCAGGGAAATGCTGATTACACCAAAGTCCTTCACACTTTTAGTGATGGTGGCTGTTGCAATGATCACCAGACAGCCTCCAAAACCCTCCCAGACAGCGAGTTTCTTGTCTGCATATAAGAAGGCCAAACTCTTGGGACAAAAGAACTTCCTAATGACATTCTGCATTATTTGACTGTCTCAGGTTTATTCCTTGGATGGATTCATATACATAAAGATGCACTCTAGCAAGACAATTATTCTTCTGTTATGTTTCGACTACAAAATAAATGGTTAAATCCACTAGTCACTGGCTCATAAAAAAAATTTGTTGAAATAATGAATTCAAATATACTAATAGGATACAGAGGTTCACCATTAATTGTTTAATCCATAGCTGCATAATACTGCACTGAATTATTTCCCCCCCTTTTACCCCTGCTAGGAACCGACACAAGTACAATAATTAAAATAAATTTCAACACAACCATTTGGAAAATTGCCAACATTTTCAAGAACTTATAATTTTCTTCCTCCCCACTTTCCCCAAGATAAAGTACAGTTTTGACATCTTGGTAAAAAAACAGTTGCAAACTGTTACTTACAATTTAGGACAAAATCACTGTTTTAATCATGACCTTTCATCTGTCCTTGATTTGGAGCGAAAGGGTGGGGGAAATTGGCCACTTACAGAAATAATCCTACTGGGCTTTCGTCTCACTGATTGACAGCCTCATGTGGCTAAATACATTCACAATTATAAATAAAAACTACCCCTCTCAAAATGGCAGAACTTACCCTCCATCAAGTAAGAAGTGCTTGGAGCAAGTATAGCTTTTAGTGGAGATTGTGAAAATGATCTTTGAAAGATGTGATAAATATCAACTCTTCTGTATTGCCCACCTCCAACCATATTAGACAAAAGGATAGTCTTAATTATTATTTACATAAAGACCAGAATAGCTTAATACTGGCCATGTCATTATTACAAAAATGAAAAACACATTAATAAAAACTGCTATTAATAATGTGATAATAATATATGCCAATGGGTGCTCTTCAATTTCAGATTATACCTGAATATGGGCTATTTGAAAAGCACAGCTACAGTATTAGTTGGAGTGTCCTTACAGATATTTTCAAAACCTGACAGATCACTTCATGTTTGCTGTCTAAGGCTACAGAAACAGCGCCTTGTTGGCATCTGTCTGAGTTGACAATGAACCAGTTGAGTCAGCTAAACCAGCAGAAAATGCTTCACTGTTTCCTAAAGTCACTTTTCTGCTGGGTTAACTTTCTGGTTGGGCTTGCAGTGGGGCAGAAGGGGTCAGTGGCAGACAGAAGGGAGCTGTGGGAGTGTGTGGCTGGGCAGAAGGCTGGCAGACCAGGGCTGCCCCCTTCTTCCAGCAGCCTCCAGCTGAAGGTGTGGGCAAGTGTATCACCAGACCACACACCAGAAGGAGATTCTGAGAGACCTCACGCTCTGGTGCTGCTGAAACTTTCTGCAGTTTCCCTCATGCCTTGACTTCTCCAAGGGCAAAATAAGCACACTTACCTTCCTAAAGGGCTCCAAGACCACTGAAATGGCAAGTCAGTGTGCCAGTAAAGCCCATTCTGGAAGTTGCCAACCAGCTCCCTACTGCAGAATTTTACAGTGATGCCAAGAATATCACACCACTCTACAAGAGGTGGAGAGGTGGATGTAGCACAGAGCACAACTGCTAAACTGTGAAGGTGACTTGTAAATCTAGGAAAGGGGGAGATAGAAAACTATTTCAGACTCCTTCCTACCTTTCTCTAGACACTTATTTCCAAAACCAAATTTCAAAATCAGAGCAATTTGACAGAAAACGCTGTGTAATGATCACACAAACCCCAGTCACTTTGTAGGGGGAAAGACCCACTCTCTCTTCCCACTTTAGTAGGACTTTTGTGACCACTTCTGCTTCTGCAGTGGAACCACACCCAGAGCACCAGGTAAAAGGACATGCAGGAGCTTCTCATGTGCATGCAACCTCCTGTACTGTCACAGGCACTTCCAACAGGCTTTGCAAATCAATCACTGCATTAGTAATAACATTCCTACAAACACTTCTTTTCAGACAGCTGGTATAAGGTATGAGTTTTACTGCCTTGAGGCGGGCTCAGAAGTTTCACAAGCCTTCCGAGAAAAGGGTAGGGGTTTCCCCTCTCCCTCCCACCGGCACACCACCTTCCAAAAGCCAGGGAGGCACCAAGCCGAGCAATTTGGAACAGGACCCACGGCAGCAGATCGGCCTGGGCAGAAACAACGGTTGTCTGTCTAGGTAAGATCCCTGCCAGCCTTCCTGCTAAAATTAGAAAGTGGGCGACAGTACCTTGGCGCCTGTCACTTGCTGGAGACAAATCTTTAGCTCTTTCCGCAGCCAAGGGGTGGCATTTTGATTTCTGCCTGCCAGCTCCAAGTCGTGGTGGTACCTTGCTATCAGCAGGGCTCTCCGGTGGCAAAACCCCTGCCTGCCATCAGTTGCCTGCCCTGTCCTTCATCCCAGCACCATCCTTCTTCCCAAACAGCAGAAAGGGGAGAAAGTCGAGCAGGGGTCGTAACAGCTTGAAATAGGCAAAACTTTCTGGAGGGAGAACAACAATTTTCACTCGATGGAGATTAAAACTCCAGCTCTGGGTAGGTCAGGAAGTAAATTCAGCGTGCAAGTAGGCGTACTCATAATTCACACAGTTATAGCAATATCACTTTTTAATCAAAAGATCTCAACCTCCTTCACATAGATCACAAACACTAAGCGTCACAATATTCCTGTGACGGAGCAATGAATTATTGTACCCACTTTTATTAAAAGTATTTAAGTTGATCTATTACCTATGTAGGTTACAGATATATCCTACTGTCACAATCTCAAACACATTGATCCTCACAAATCTTCTCTGAAGGAGGGAAATGCTATTTTCTCCATTTTGGGTAATTGGAAACTCCGGTGCAGACAGACCATGGCCAGATGTAAATGATCTAAAAACCCACCTAATCCCTGGGCCTCCACTTTCAATTGGTTAGGCATTTCTAAAGGCCTAGAGACACCCAGTAAAAACCCTCTAGGTTAGGGATTAGGCAGAACCTAGGCCTAAATTTGGGTTGAAATGGTCTTAATGCATTTGGCACCTTTCCTGTTTTAGCTCCTTGCAGCCAAAACACACCATGGGGCTCTTGGCTACAAGAGGAGGCTGCAGCCAAGCTTCACAGGGGAGAGCCCCACACGGGCTCTGCTGCACAATTGGGGCTTCAGCCTGTCAGGTCTCAAAGCAGCAGCCCTTCCCTTGTCCATACTGAAATAGAAAATGTCAAAATATCCATCATAAGAAGATTAATAATACTAACAGAAGAGTTTTCACTGAAACAAAAAGCCCATACTTTCAGTTAAAGACCTGAAACAGAGATGTTACTTCTTCAAGAATAAAAAAAAAAAAATTTACTTTCCTCCCTTAGTTGCTTCATCTTCCTCATAATAAACTATTTTGTGATCATTAGAGAGGTTTACACTGTAGAAATAATGCTGAGAGAAAGGAAACACAGAGGCTAAGCTTCTCATGTAATTTTTGTAAGAAAAAAACTCTTGGGTAAAAAAATAACACCTCTGCTTTTTCTAAGCTATATATGGGTTGAAGCACTTAGTGTTTGGCTGCATCTGCATACACATTATAAAGTTACCACAGTTTTATGCTTTTATTGACAAACATCTTCAAAAGAGTTCTTTTTTTTTTGTCAATTGTGAAATGCAGCATGTTTACACAAAACAGAAAATAAGATGCTCCTCACCCTACTGTTTTAAGTCCACACTTTAGGAAACTATCATTAGATTGTTATTTTACTATAAAAGCTTAGAAAACAAAATGCTGCTCTCAGGAAATTATACAAAACCCATGTTTTTTTTAAAAATATATATTCAGATCTCATTTACCCTTATATTTGACACAAATGAAAATAAAACAGCATTTTAAGCTCCTGGAAATGACAATATCATATTATCTAGATAAGTAACGCAAAGCTATTATTGAAATTCTGATAGCATTTTCTTTACTGGTAAAGGAAAATTACCTGTAATGCATAGTTTAAATAATTACTTTTAAACAAAAGCTTCTTTTCTACAACACTTATTTATCTTCTGAGACCAGCTCAGCAGGGTTATGTATTTTAATAAAATTGCCTTCAGACTGTTAATGGCGGGGTGTGTGTTAGCACAGGAGAAGGGATGGCTGCTTGACTCCTGTTCCTAATATTGGGAGGTGGTCCAGATTCTGAAAAGCCAGAACTCTGCTGTTCATTTGGGTATGTAGCAACACTTGGCCTTCCTCATAGTAACTGGCAACAGCATTTCAGGACAATGGGTCAAAACTGGAAGGCTTGTAATTGTGCTTACAACAGCAGCAGCAACAACCACCAAATCTGAAATTCTTTTACTGATGTTTCACTTGATTTCAAGCCTCCCAACATGAAATTATTTAGTAAGTTCTTGCTAAATATTTCTCCATTCTATTTCCTGCTCAAGCTTGGACGTTCCCCGTGCCATATCAGGAAACTGTATAACAACTCTGAGCTACTCTGTGTTGAGTTTATGTGGCAGGTAACCTGCTGAAGTCATCCAGATAACTCTCTGGTAGATCTTCTTTCCTCTCAGAGGAAGCCACAGTCAAAATGCACTTCGATCCACAACGTGTAGGCTCCTCTTGGAGAAGCCATGGAGCAAACACACCCCCCTTCATCCATGGCTGCAGCTACAAGCCCTGGGCTCAGGTTATACCTGCCGTGTGGGAATAAGGGGTCCAGCTCAGTTTGGTCTCTCCATCACCACCAAGCCTTTCACGTGAAAAACATGCACGTCTACCTTCTTCTCACATCCTTACATAAAAAACTCTATGTTTATATATGCTTATTATTCTCATGGTTAAAGTCATCTGTTTAATATCTTTGTCTTTAAAGGGACTAAAACTCTAGAAATGAAAAGCTATGATTTTTTGACATAAGCAAACACCACAAATCTACTTACACTTCCGAATCAAATTTGCTAAATGAAGTGGCCTCTTTCCTTTGTTGAACAGGTATCTGATTAGAAGCAGAAAAGGAGACAAAAACTTCCCAGAGTGTTGTAAACAATCATGATATTGGCCAAGAACATACAGCAGGATTTGTCCATTGCATTGACCATGTATTTTAGAGAAGCTTAACAGCTCCACAGGGCTGACATCTCCCAGAATATTAACTAACTTTTAAATGGTGCTTAAAGAAAACCATGAAAAATGTTCACTCGCTGATTTTCACAGGTCCTGAGGTGCCCAAAGCACCTGCAGAAGGAGACTTACTAATCAACTAAGAAAAACAGTCCAGATGCACACTGCTCCCAGGGTAGCTGGACCAACATCTCCCAGTGGAAAGCAACATTATTAAACATGTACGGAGAGCAGGACAGACAGATAAAGCTCAACTACTTCTATTTTTTTTCCTAAGTAAAGAGCATTTCCCCTTTCAGAAAAAGTGAATAAGAAGTGAACACCCACACATAGCCTCAAAACCAAAGAAAAAACAAAGCTTTTCAGAAACCCTGCCCTCCAGCTGGCCCAGCTACACCAGAGCTAGTCAGATCCTACTGATCTAACCTACTGATTCCCTTACTCCCACTATTCAGTTTTCAGAAAGAAAACCATGCACCTAACACAAAGTGTACCAATGTGCAGGACACATATATATATAAACCCCAAACTTGTTCACAGGAGGAAGGCAGAGGAATCACTTCTTCACATCTTCAGGGGCAAATTGGCTTTTTAATTGCAGAAGTTTTTTGCCTGGAAAAAGTGTTTCTAAAGAGTAAAATCATTACCAGAGAAAAAGTGACCAGTAGCGTTCTGACCTAAACTAAGGAGGTGAAAAAATCCAGCTATGCACATATAAAATTTGCTCACAGAGGGAGTCAGAAACAAGCATAAAAACCACTGGATTATAAATTCAAATCCCAACCAGATTGAGCCAGGGCATTTCTAGGTTGACAACACTTCTCCAAGATTCTAGTGCCACCTTCTCACTCCCAATATGGTCTCAGCTGCCCTAACAATGCTGCTTTTAGGAAGAGGTCACATTTGTGACCTCAGTCTACTGTTTGTTGGAGCCACATGATTTTCATTGCTCATGATATTTAGGTAAGTGATCGCCACCCATCCTACCTAATGCGATACCCAAACCCACGGAGGTTTTAAAAAAATCTAGTCTTGGTTGCACTGGTTTATTTTTTCTTAAAGAGAGACACAAACCAATAGTTTCTGCTTGTCAGAACAGGAATGTGAAAGGACATTTCATACATGTTTTCTGGTGCACTCAGCTTCTTTAGTTATTCTTTCCTGTTTGGTCCCATTTTCATGGATATATCAGTGGAGAATGTGCATAATTTTAACTTGTGTTTTCTGGGAATAGTCATCCACTGATCCTCTGTCACCTGACCAACTGCTGGGTGCAAAATGAAGGGACAAGCAAAAACCTTATCCCAAGTCTCTCCCACGCTATAAAATCATCCCAATTCCCTCTTAGGTGACAGTTCTTGCAGTTGAAATTCTCAATGATATAACAGTAAGCACCCTTACACATGAATACTCCAATAAAACATATTATGATGTTATGGACTTGCTCCTTTGCCATAAATATGATGTCTTTATAACCTGGTGGGTCTAATGATCAATCCAACAGAGGTACCCACTCACAGGCCATTCTTGCAAACAAGCCTTAATCATGGATTTCTACAAAACCAGCACAAAACAACTGAAAACCAAAGCCATCCAAGCAAATAAAAGATTCAGATCTCGAAGTTCAGGATGACTCAGAAATGCATGCAAATATTGTGAGCTTGCAGATTACCAATTTAGCAGTTGGTTTCATTTTGAGATCTTTTTGGAGGGGAAGTAATACAGTAACAGCAATTTCTCCCAACCCACTTCCCATCATTGCCACACAGACAGACTCAAATTGTCAGGTTGACCAAAACCATATCTGCAACAGAAAATGGGATTACAATGAGAATTTGCCCAAGAACTTTCATATTATTTACCAACCAGAAGTAAAATCTGAGGCAAGCACCTCAGACAAACTCCTTTTCCTTATTTCATAGAGCTACACTCTGCAGCCTACAATGGGAGTACAAGTTGCAGCCCACATAGATTTAATAAGCTTTACCACATCTGTGTGGAAGAGGTTTCTGCAACTCTACTGATACTCAACTCTTTCTCATCAAAATCATATAGAAGGAGAAGTCATAAAAAATCATGCTTTATTTGGAAAAAGGTTGAATAATTTACTTTTCATGACTTTAAGACAACTTATCCATAAAAAAATACCAACACTCCTCCTTTTCAATCTCTGGCTGCTTTTCATTTTTATCAGGAAGGCAAGTTCTGCCACATGGTTCAAATTTTTTTATACATTGATCTTTCTACTGTAACTTTTTTTTACTATAATGTTAAATTAAACTGCAGGGATAAATGAGGGTATATCTCTCTGTAAGTGCATTTGTACATACATGAACATGCTGCATTTGACAGTTGCCTTCTCCACCTTTTCCATGTCACTTTTTACCACTTTAACTGCAAACTCTTTGTAGTGGGAACCATGTCTTTCTATTCTTACTTGCACTTACAGTTCAAATTTGATCAGAGTTTACAGCAACAATGTTTATATGCTAAGGAACTATAATAAGAAATCACTCACTATTGTGTGGAAAAGCATATCTACGAAAATCAAAAGCAGCATGTGAAAAAATAATTTATAAATAATATTTGAAAGTTTAATGTATCCTGATCAAAGGCAGTGGAAACAGAGGCTGAAGCTGAAGAATTATCTCCAGTCTGACATGCTTTAACTACCAGTTCCTAGCAGACAACTAAACTGTTATGAGAAAGCACAGAAACTGAGCTTTAATGCTAAACATATGACCCAGCACACATAGGGAGACACCTTGATGCATTACACTGGTTTGTGTGGAGATGATGTAACTGCACAGCAAAAAAAACAGATGCCAACGTATGGTTTAAAATTTCAGGAAACCAAGAAAGCACTGGCAAATGAAAAAAAAAACCACAAAACAAAACAACAAACCACAACCAAAAACAACAAACCAAACATCCAAACCCAGAAGATAAATTCTTCCAGACCAAACATTTCCCTAATCGTGTTCACGGGCAGGTTGTTAGAGGTCTATTAGTGACACACACTGAAAACACAAATATTTCATTCTCAGACTAAAAATTTTGCAACTAAAGCTATTTGTATAATGCTGATGAGTCTTCTCATAAGTACTAGGGACCAGATTATTTCAGATTAGAAAACTATTTATTCTCTTATCAAACTTCTTTTGATCTCTGAATTTGAGTCATGCTTGCTCCATGTGCCTGTAAACTCTCAGTCACAGGGGTTTGGTATTTATTTTTCCATGTGATGTGTTGCTAGAAGCCCCCTCCACAAAGCAGCACAAGGCTGCTATGGGAAGAGCTGTGCAGATGAGTGAGGGAAGCATCCGCTGCCCCACGGAGCTTATTATTCCAACGTCAGACAAAGCACGACAGGTGGACCCAGCAGGGAATTTCAAATAGGGCAATACTTATTTTAGTGCTATTTACATCTTCTGGATCTCTGAATATTAAAATCTAAATGTATTCTCACAATTTATAGGAGGGGGGGAAGAAAATCAAGGATCCTTGCTACAGTGTGCCACAGAGAAAACGCAGAGAAGCAGAAATACATCAGTCCCTCTCTGTTTGGGTAAGCTCTGTCTTTTAAAACAGTCATAGGGCCAAGTACTGCAGTCTCACCCAGGCAAATCTTATGTATCAATAGCTCTGCCTCAGTAAGAATCCAGGAAAGACTGCAGAACAATTTATATAATTGACTGGATCAGTAGCTACACCTGTTATTAAGATTACTTGACACAAGCGATTAAACAACTACCTGCAGTTGTTCACACCCTGCCAATATTTTGCCATTTCGGCTGATTTATCTATGATGCATGACTGCCTCAGGCTGAGTGTTTTGGAAATGGTACAGCTTCTTCTAAGAACAAGGTTATGGAATATTAAACTTAAAATCCTTCGAGCTTCTCCTCTGAAAAACACTCTGGTGCTTTAAGTTTTGGAGGAAGGTTTGAAATCTGGCAGCCTGGCTGCGCCTTTTGTTCCCAAGAATAGCCTTTTGTCCTCAAATGTGCCTCAAGTAAACCCTTATGAACTGTCTTTGCAAACTGCAGTTCTCCAATGATGAGTGCTTGGCTTTCCAGTGTTGTCATTGTGCTTTCAGCACAGTTTTTATATGAAAGCAAGTATTGCATTTTGCTTACACTGTAATTCCTCCTTCACCCCATTTAAAACCATGTAGAAAAGGAAATGAGAGTAAAGTAATCAAACAAGTCCTCAAAGAAGAAAATACAGTGAAGCTACAGATATCACACAAGTACCATAGTAAAACATTTCTTGAAATAAGGCAAACACCAGCCCAGGTGTCCACCCAGCACAACTGTCACCCTTGAACTGAGCAACTTTGTCCACGTAGCTCACATGCGGTACCACCTCTTATACCAGCTCATTATTTCCCAGCCTTTATTCCATTTCTCCTCAAGTCACCCTCCCGCAGCAGAGGAGCAGTTCTGCCCCTGTCACAGGTGAGGAACCAGAAAAGCAAAGCATTTGCTTACAATTACCCAGAAAGGCTGTGAAGGTACAAGGAACTCAACTTGACTGTGCAGGTCCTGGGCCAGCCTCATCCCCCAGAGCTGAACCAACTCGCTGCCAATTCACATCAGCACTTCCAGAAATGCCTTGCTGGCAAGTAGGAAAACACACCTCTTACCTGCCAAGTCTCCCAGCTTAAATTCTCAACTCCTCTTCTTCTTCTTTTCTTCTGCTTCCAACACTGAAGGTAGCAAGGGGAAAGAAAAAAAAATGTCAAAGGAAGAGCCCCAACCATTTCATTCAGAAGACTTGTCATATTCACTACAACTCTCCTGAGCAAAAATCTCAAGGAAATAAGTGGGGTTTCTCCACTGATTTTTTTACAGAACTCAGGTCAAGCTCACAGCAAAGGTCTCCCTGAAGTATGAGATGCTGAACCTGAGACCAAGACCTGTGGCAGGGGGAGGGGGTTCTCATTCAGAAAAAACTGAACTGAGAGCAGCAATTTGTATTAAGGAAAATTTGGGGATAAGCACGGTGCTTATTCACAAAACTGTAGGAAAACATGTAACTTTAATTAACTAGAAGCCTCTACTCAGACAAGCACAAACTCACACAGGAACTTTCAGAATCTGCAGAGGGGGAAAAAGGACAGAGGGGCAAGTGGGAAACTGAACCACAGTCAGCTGAAATCAATAGTGAGGCTGACAGCCATTTCAGTGGACTTTGGAACATACCCAACGTGGCAGAAGAAAAAAAAAGATGCAGCAGGAACAGGGAGAATAAATTAGTATTATTAGTATACTAGAGCAGATTAGTAACTCTAATAAATATTATTAGTAGCACAACTTAAGAATAGCTGGGGAACTGTAAGAGGAAGGACAGATTCTGCTCTTAAGGCTCATAAATGCTGGCTTCCTCCATCAAAATCAATGAAGTAGTTTTAAATTTACATCAGTGTAACTAAGAACAAAATCAAATTAAGGAGCACAGAGTAACTGGAGAAAAACCAAGCATTATTGAGCGTTCCAACACTGGGAGGCACTCAGATACTATAGTGCTGAAGGCCACGTTAGTAGATTGATTAAATGTTTGATCCATCAGTAGGAGATTTACCCAATATGGGGAGAAAACAGAGCTCTGACACTAGACTACTAATCAGCTATTATTTATAATTTCTGCATGCTATAAACATACAAAGGAAATGCTTTACAGAATTTGCAGTAATAATAATTCCCATTTATTTCCCACTCTTGAGATTAGTTCTAACAGATTCCTTCAACATTTTAAAGGTGTTTTGTAAAAGCATTTTGAAAAAGGTTTTCATAATAAAATCCCAGGACTTTCATGTTCTTATTTAGATTCTCTCTCCTTTTGGTCTTACAGATTGATACCAAACGCTACAAAAACTAAATCCAGAGCCATTTATACCATTTTTTTTTCTTTTGCATGCACTATTTTTCTTGGAGAAACAACAGAGTCTTTCTCCACGCTTCATTGCCAGGCTCATCGTGAGGTTTGTATGTGACAGTGTGAAAGTCGCAGTTTCTTTTCAACAGTTTCATGCTCCCACAAACACAGACTAGTTTCTTTTAGACACCCACTTTCACTAATGCATTGCCATTCCTTATGTCATGTACACTCTCTGCCTCTGTTCTAAACCCATAAACCTTAAAAGAAAATTAAAGCTCTGACTTGAGTTAACCTTTCTTACATTTTCTTGTTTCCCTCTGAAAAATCACTGCAATTTTGACATTTTACCTCAATCCTTACCACTGGGATTTCAAATTACTTGAACATACCTGGTTTTATTACATATATTGCATATTACACATGAAGAATTATTCCAGCCAGCCTGCCTTTCATTTTCACGTTTAGTCCATAAAGTCCACCCATTTCTAATGACATCAAAAAACAAAGCCAGTCACATTTTTGTGACATCTCCGTCACCCCAATACACACACTTTTTTCCACTTTTGAGTAGACGGCCTAAGGGCACAGAAAAGGCTATTACTAGTAACCTGGGGAAATCTATTTAATCTCAAATTGTAGAGATTTATGTTTAAATAAGTGAAACAAGGTTCTATCTAGTTCCTGCTCCCACAGGTAGACCTTGATTAGTAATTACGAGTTCAGTCCTTAAATTTCGACTAATAATGAGACCATAAAAAAAAAAGGCAGCTGTAAAGTTCTTTTAAGGAATGTCTTAAAAAAAATTGAAGTCTCTTTAAGAAAAAATATTCATTTCCTTTCAGAGAAGATGATGTCCTTGGCTGGATTGTTGTCCAATAGGATCTATCCAGACTTTTCAAAATATAAGGCAAGTTCAACCAGAACAAGAGGGAGTTTTCCTACAAAGCTGTGAAGCAGTAAGCAGAAAGCTACACCTTCCCATATGTAAGATGAATTTGTGTTTATGTGCATTTATAACAGGGTTGTGTCAAGCACAGCATGACACTCAAGACACTGTCCAACTTGGTGTTCTTCTACCAGTTTGTGCATTGCTGATGAGTGAAAATACTTGGATCCTATTCCAAGGTCTAATGATCACAAGTGCCATTATATTATTATTATTACTGAACCTATTCTTAAATTCAGTTTCAGAAAAAAAACAACATTTTTGTAGCACTTCCCTAGGAGCTGCATGTGTTTTTGATTCTCAGTGCTTAGTTGTATTGGTATCAGAAAGGTATGATCCAAAATACTAAAGGAATTTCAAGAAGTCCACCTGGATATTTATTTGAGCATGTTTGCTCAACTTTACTCAGAGATCAGACTCTCAACTATATTACAAGAAATTTATTGAAGATTACAGATTAGTAAATAGGCCACTGGTGCATGTAGGATCAAAAATTAGAGCTCAGTGTCTTGGGTGTAGCCACATTAGTACTTGAGAGTTATCATCTGCTAAATGGAGGAAATGGAGCAGAAAGTTTGCCTGTAGATCACCATTTCCCCTGCTTCCATCTCCCAAAAATAAACATTTAAAGATATTATGAAAGCTTTACAGTAAGGACCCATGCAAAACGTTTGCCACAAAATGTAAAAATCCCTCATGCTTCATTACAAATCTGAAAAACAAGACAGTATCTGCAAACAAATTTCACACGATGATGAGTGTTAAAACAGAAACTAAAGAAAAGCTCCAAGACTGAGAAAGAACTATGGTTTTAAGACTAAATTATTTGCAGTAGAGTGTTTTCATATGTTGTGGCCAAAAGGCAGGGAAAAGTAATATTTTCATAAACTGGAAACCAGCTCAATGGACAAGGACTCTTGCAAACCAGTAAAAAAAAGTGATTTACACATCTTCTTGGATATCCCCAAATTTATGTTTAACAGCATAACGTATCTTTATGTTCATGTGTCAATAGTTGAAAACATTTAATAATTCAACAGGATTTCAGGGTGTCCTGAAATGTATCAGACTTAGGTGGGAATTTATTACACATTAGAAAAGAAACAACACAAAGCAAGTCACTTATATTACCTATCCACAAAAATAGCATCTGTCTTCCTGGCTCTATTTTTTAAGGTCAGCAACAATTTACTCTGAAAGTAGTCCTATTACTTCTGTGATTCCCCTTCCAAACAATTCTGCTATTCTCATTTTTATGTTTTTCAAGGCCTTTACGGCACCCTCTGAAAGGCAGGGCCTGTCTTCATGCAGCTTGTCTGTGAAGTGCCAGCTGCAGGTTTCCCAGTTCCCACCTGTGGTTTCAGGGGAGTCTTCTCTGAGATGCCACAGTAGAAGACATTACTTAACATCCCTCAAAGCTTTCACCTTTTTCTTCAGCATGGACAATATGCATTTAAGGAGAGAAAGCACAAAGCTAGACACTTGGAATCACAGAATCATTTAGATTGGAAAAGACCCTTAAGGTTAATGTTTGGACTCATGGGTCTAACACTTAAGTTCACCACTAAGCAGTGTCCTTAAAGTGCCATGTTTACACATCTTTTAAATACTTTAGTGGATGGAGACGCTGCCACTTCCCCAGGCAACCTGTTCCAGTGCTTGACAACACTTTTGGTGAAGAAATTTGAACTTGAACTTACACAAGCCTGGAAGAGCAGCTCAAAAAAAGGCATAAACCGCTCTGCTCACCTCAGTGAGGTGTTAACACAGAAAATCCCAAAGTTACTGCAGGAGGGTTGAAGTTTAAACTATTTCAAGACATATATGTGAGAAAAGAACTGGTTGTACAAAGCACTATATGACTTCCCACTCTGATGTTGTAGGTACATGGCATTTGAAGATAACCTGTTTAGCCTCCTTCCCATCTAACAAGGAATCAGCCTCATAGAGCATAAAGCTGTAACAACCACCCAAACAAGAGAGCAATTAATTCACGTAGCTCAACAGACTTCAAAAATAACACTCCAACTAAGAGACTGGAATTAGTGAAGCTTCAGAAGGGCATTTCACTCTTTTCTACTCTCCTCTGCTCTCACTACAATACTCATACAGAAAAATTCTTAAATCAGATATGGCAGAATGACTAATAATCCATTTGCACTCTGGGTGAGCTTGGCTAATGAATTCAAATGGGAGCAGAAGCAAGCCACAGACCGCCAGATTTTTAATATCCTCATATTTTCTACTAATGCTGTAATTGTAATTAATGTTTACTTTGTTGTGTATTTTATTGTCGAGTCTTTAAAGTCTTCTGGGATCCCTTTGGGATATACAGCACTATATAAATGTAAGTTGTTATTATCAAATAACAATCACTGGCCATTTAAATTATACAATAGCTACCTGATTATACTTAACCAAGTTTAAGCTCTAATAAAAAATGATTATATATAATCTAAATTAAAGATATTTTTCCCCAGTTCAAAGAAACCAAAGTTCTTCACATTGAATATGCAAGTGCCCTGCAACACCTGGAGCGTGATCCTGCAGTACTGAAATCAGTTAGGACTTCTGTTGGTGCTTTCAATGGAGATGTGATAAGATGCTTGCCAGAGAATTAAATACCTTGACAATTCTATCCTTTCTGAAGAAGGAAAACTAAGATTTGTTTTGTTTCCCCCAATCATTTGAGAGAGCATTCATCTGTGCATCTAGCTTTGATCCTGGAGCATCTGCAACAGTCATTTTGGCTGTACCAACAGTTATACATACACTGTAAGTCTGAGATATTATTTTAACATAGCACAGATATCTCTGAGCTTGCACTAAAGCAGGTAACTCAGTGCTGGTCCTGTCAATTGGATGCAGTGTGGGACACGAAGGTGGCAACTGACCTTTCCTCTCTCTGGTCAGAAGTTCTGACTTCTTCTTCCATGATACATCCACAGGGACACAGCTTCCAGAGTATTTATCCTTAGTCTTGTGAATGAAAAAGTGCATGCAGCTATGAGAGACATTTTAGGATGCTGTAGATTCTGAAAGTGCTGTTGTCATGCGTTACTTCAAAATGCCCAAAATCATGCAATTAGCAAGAAGATACGGTTACATTTTATACATTTCCCGTAGAAGATTATTTATTTACTTATTTTATTATTATTTACTTGACTGAACTGTTTAGAAATCACATCTCCAAGCTTCCAATCCATGGGGGAAAGAACGGATTTAGCTGGAAGTCCAACTTACGAAAACACGACTCCAGGACTTAAGAGAGAAACCTTGCTTTTGTTCTCTCCTAATAAATACCACGAGACTGGGGGGAGGGTGGGGTGCGAGTGGAGACATGTCTTTCCTGGCTGACCTCTGCCAAGTCATTTCCCTTGCTTCAGGTTTCTCATCTGTGGAATGGGGGTAATGGCATTAACCTCGTTGCTGATGAATAGCGTTGTAGACGGGTCTACATTATATTTCAATGATAATAGATCATCTTGTGGACCTTTTAGCATCAATAAAAAAAATGAATTCCAGAGTCAATGACCTGTTGGCAAGTGATGACTAACCCAACTCAAACTCAACTGCACAGGTTAAGAACACAGTCTGCCCAGGATCCCTCCAACTGAGAGGGACAGACTGCCCTACAGGTCATAAAAACCCAATGGGGGCTGAAACACTTTTGCTGAAAAGCACGTCTCTGTGCTGGCTACAAAGGCAGGCTCATTTGACAATGTTCAAAATCTAGTGACCACAGAAAAGTGCCTAGCAATAGTTAGGATGGACCCGGAGCTACAACCTTCATTTAAATAAGTTCTGTATTCCTCTGAACAACTTAAAAAAAAAAAAAACACCCAAAAAAAAAAAAAAAAAAAACTTAAGGTTTGATATGAATTTCCCTCCTTTACTTGTTTCCTCCCCAAAACACTGTTTTTTAAATTGAGAAATTAGTAAGTTGATTTTTAAGCGAAAAATTTATTAAAAATCTCTACCTTCAGAAAATAACTTAAATTTCCCCCACCAGAAGTACAAATATTTTGTCTCAAAGCTGATATTAAAAAAAAAAAAAAAAGGAGTGTTCAATTTTAGGGTAAAAATTGTTCATTAATTGTTCATTTTTGTTTTAAATTAAAATACCTGAAGTGAAAAAAAAAAAAGATCTTCATATCCTTGAGAACTGGACATCAATTCTTTAAGATGTGGGCTAAGATCACACTGGCTGAAGATCCTGCTCTCCAGCAATGCAAATAACAGTGACATGCCACAGACCTTTCACATACACTTAATGACCTCGGTGGCCCTCAGCCAACTTCCACCAGCTGAGAATCTGGGACAGAAGCCCCAGCTGAAATCAGGGCTTCCTTGCAGGAGCTCTATACACACAAAGCTACAGACAGCCCTCACAACACAGTTTGTAATTTAAAAGGACAGCATAACCAAAAGATGAGAAGTAGTGATTATTATTAAAGGAAGCATAAGCATCTGCTGTAAAGTGACAAACCTGAGGAAGATCAAGGCATGGATTTCTTGAGTTCTGAGCTCCCAGCTAACGCTTCTGTTGTTAAGGCCATTCCTCGAAGTCAGGATGGGAGTAAAAATTTAATAAATTAATAAAATCCAATGTGTGTAAAAATACAGCAGTCACACTCCAGAACTTCTGTATATATCAACTAACTGACTTTTAAAGTGTTACCCACTGATCTCTCCTGCTTGCTGGAGCCTGCTGTTGTAGAGCTCTTCAGCTGCAGAAGGTGGTGGATGATGACATCTGTGTGCACGCACAGATTTATTCTGATGTACAGAGTCCTCCATCAGCACCAAGACTGCCTGAGCTGCCAGAAAAGTCTGCCTTTTGTTTGACACATGTCTCTCCACAACGTGTCAGCAGAAGAGCACGGGGTGCTACCCATCAGCTAAGCCACAACACACTCTGCCACACCACTAAGTTCGGAGGAGCCGGAAGACTAAGTCAGGGGTGATACTTGAGGTGGGAAATCAGGATCTGGCAGATGTGGGGAGGAAAGGAGAGAAGGGCGGGGGCGGTACCAGATCCATACTGTGGTTTCACTGGAAGGACACAGCCTGTCATAAGGAATTACCATTAATTTGCACCAGCAGTACAGTTAGATTGAGACCAGCAAGCGACGATGACAAACAGCACTTGCAAGATCACATAATGAGGGGGCAAGGCTGCTTCACTGGAGCCGCTTCACTCAATTAGTGGACAAGGCTTTTAATGCTGCTATGCACAACCAAAGCAATTTTGATTACTGAGAGCTAAGTCTCCATTTAGAATGAGGCAGAAGCTGAAACATCTTTTTTTTTTTTCCTTTCTTTTAATATAATTTATCTACAGAGTATTCGAATGGTAATAAGCTGTCTGAAAGCTGGACACATTAGCCTCTGTTTGTGGCCAAGTAACACTGAAATACACTTTTTAACATAAGTTCAAATAGCATCTATTCTAACAAATGAAACTGATAAAAAGGTAGCAAGCACTATGCCAAAAGTGAAGGCCAAATTTTGCTCTCATTCACTGTGATTTAACCGTGAAACTTTGGAAAGGGATTTTGGTAGAACAGCAAGAATTTCATGACAGTACTCTTAGAACAGCAGCATGCTTTGCTTTCATCTCCTTATGCTAGGTTTACAATTACTAATTTGATTGATTCTGTTAGCCAAAGACCAAAACTGGACTACCTCCTGAGTAGCACGTAAAATTTTCTTTGTTCATTTGTTTAACGTGGATTTAGTCGATGTTTAGGAAGTGTGATCTGATTCTAAGAAACTCACAAAACCTGAGCAAAGTCCGTTAACGTACATTAAACTCTTCTCAGTTATTTCTGCTAGCTTAGGTCCAAACCTGAGTTTCCACTTTTGAAAGGGGAATTGTACAAATAACTGTGGATTAAAAATACTTTTAATGGCCAAAAGAAGGTGTTGCCAGAAGTTTAGAAGTAGATCCTGTGAACAAGATGCTGCTGCCAAACCCTCCTTATCATTGTGCCTTAGGGATTCAAGTATTCACTAAGACCAGGAGGACCTGAACTTAAACTAAAGATGACTTGGGACAAGTATCTGCATGTCCACCATACCCTAATATCTACCCTAACCAGGGGTACATCAGGGTCTCATTATCAGTCTTTTCAGTTGAAGCTCTGCATAGGCACTTACATATTCCCTGGAATAAGGAGTGGACCCCAGTTACCTGCTTTCACATGGAATGGCCTGCTCACACACCTACAGAATTATTCTATTTCTCCCTCCAAGAACACATGATTGTATGTGTATATGGACTAAGAATGCAATGTGAGATGAGGAAAAATTTCATCCAAGACCTTTCTTCAATTTAGGAAGAAAGAGGATAAGAACATGGAGCTCTGATGTGCCTGTGAACAGTCCTCATCACCAGGCTGTACAGTTAATGAGCCTCCTTGGAAACCCCAAGAAATCAAAATACTTTGTTTCATATGTATTGAAATGAATCATTTGGATGTTCAGAATTTTATTTTCATCTTTATTTTGGCTGAAATTACTTATCAGATTTGACCCAAATTTCTGAAGAAATTCTGCTGCTTAGAAACTGAATTTTTGGATGCATAAATATGTTTCTGTGGTAAAAAAACTCTACCCAAATATGCAAGATTTCAGTACTTCATCAGGATTTTTTACAAGTGGGTGGAGGGGACACGGGGGGGGGGGGAATGTGCTGCAGTTGAAAGGGGTTCCTTATAAAAGGATCGAGAGAGATTGTTTATCACCCACACTTCTCCCTGTATCTGATCGAGCACAAAGCTGGATTTTTCCACTGGCCTCTGAAGTCCCGGTAGCGCCCAGTTACTGTGGCAGGGTACCCAACCCCACCGACCAAATGTCTGATACATTAAGGACACAGAGTGGATACAGGCTTTGCCTAAAGCACAGAACCAGGAGCATTTTACACTGCTTCATTTCTCAGCTCCAGTACAGCTATGTATGTATAATTTATTTAAGATTTGACTCGGCAGGGTAGCTTCATGCAATCAGCATATTGTTTTTGTGAAGGTTCCCCCCTATTGCCCCTTAGACAGATTTTAACTGTCAGTATATTGGCCTTTTGAATTTTTGTTTTCATAATACCATAAGCTATTTGAACATACATTATTATATACTAATCATTGCTTGTCCAATTTTTTTTTTGAGTCTTACAGGCGACAGCAGAGAACAAGAAATGCAATTTAGTTAGGACTTCAAAGCAATGTTTCGTTATCATCCAAACCGGGGCTCTTTTATGCCTCTCTCACTATTTGGTTTTAAAAGTGAAAGGAAACCAGTCCCTTAAATTTGTTCTTTCATATTTCCACCCACCTCCTCCCACTCTCAAAGGAGGAGCTTTATGATAATAGATAGGCTGATCTTGAGATCAGTCACAGATAGAGATATGTTTACTGTCCTTGGATAGTCATAGTATTGCTTACATTCACATGAATTAAAGATTGCCTAAATCCTGCCTCTGAACATTTCCAAACTTTAAAAAGATAGAGATCTATATTTAAATTTCATATCCATCTCCTATCTCTATAGTGGGATGAAGAAAAATACCCAATTCAATCACACCTGAACTCCATAAAAGCTGGATCTTTCAAGATTTGCTATCATCCTGTGGACTTGTGTATGTAACAAACCAGCCCTGAAAAACTAATACAGAACAGCTTCACTCCACACTCATCCTTATTCCTTTTCAGGAGTGCCTTTGTATGGTTTGGCTTTGCTTTTGAAGTGGATTAAGCTAGACTCCATATGGCATTTTCAGTGGTGAAGCAAAGTGCCACAACAGGAACTAGTGCAGAACAATATTCAATGCACAGCCAAGCCTGTCCAATAATGACCTAATGCAGGGCAAGTCTGAATAATATGCTCGGGTACAGCAAGATGCTGGGTGCTTGATGAGAAAATTACAGTGAAAAATTCTGTGGTTTACTTGTGCAAAAGGTCATATTGCTGTAGACATTCAGAATTTAGAAATGAAAATCCACAAATTGGCCACATTCCATATTTCTAAATTTGAATCCTATATTGAAAACTCCCGCTACAGGTGCAGCGGGGACAGATCACAGCCAGGACAAGTACGAATGGCATAACAGACTCCCATTTTTCATATAATGAATCTCCAGCTATTACTAACAGCTCTCATTACTACTTCTTCATCCTCTCATCTTTCCCCCCTTTCTTTTTGACCAAACAGTCCAGTCTGGACACAAGATGGCTTTTGTTAAACTCCACTTATTTCCATGAAAAGAAAAATAAAATAAACTCCTCCAAACATAATTTTAAAAAGGAAATCAACAAAACCTTTGACATTTAACTACGAACCTACCAAAAAAAAGCAAAACTGTTTTAAACTTTCACACAATAGGAAAAGTTCATTCGGGTGGAGCAATTGGTAGTGGAGCAGAGAACGAGAAACTGAAAAGGTTAAGGTTTTTCTGTATGAAAATGGTAACTCAAACACACACTCAGGGGGACAGTTATACATATGTTTTTGAACTAAAACTCTAACCTGGCATGATTAATTTTGGCCTTCATTTTGTCAAAATATTGAAGTCCATATGGCACAAAGCAAATAATTTTACATTTTTATTTTAAACCCCTGTGTTTTTCTTGTCTATTCCCTTCTCTTCCACCACACACACTGGCAGCCGCTACCAATACGCCAAATGCCAAATCAACCCTGCAAGCTGGCTGGCACAAGCACTCTACAATACTGGCACACGCTTCCTTTTGCAGGGGGATTCTCTCTGAAACCCCGTGGCACATCCAAGCATCCCTGCTTAGCAGCTGAGGACCCTGTCTACCCCAGTCACGTCAGCAACAGGGTGCCTTAACTGTGAACGTGCTGCCCATTTCATTACGCCTAAATCAAATAAAGTGGCTACACTTCGCATCAGTGCATCCAGCCCCCCCTCCCGCCACAGAGAATCAGACACTGCTTTAAAGTATCTTTGTATCCAGCAACGGAGAGGCATTGCTGCTGCAGGAAGAGAGGATGAAATTCCCTGCGATGTAAGAAGGACAAGAAAAAAGACATCACTCCGGCAGGCCAAGCAAAATCCTGCATCTACAGTGGGCTGCATAGGACATCGATGCCTAAGCGGAGCAGAAGGATGTCACTCCTTCACCTCTTGTCCATGAAGCCTTCAGTGAGCTAGAAGGAAATCAGGAACACTGAAGGCTCTGCTGACCCTGGTCAGTATTGAAACTAGTATTTGAGGCTCAAACACTAAATCATGCCCTTTGATCCCTTCCTGTTTTGTTTGGGTTCCCCCCTCCCGCCCCCGTGCATGTTGCTGTAACACATAGCATTATTTATGTATATATATGTATATTTTTTTAAAGATTTTAATTGATATTCATTCAGAATTTAAGACAGCAGATTCTTTAAATAAGCAGACAATACATACTGTGTTTAGACAAAGACCAAGACCAAGCACTGGACAGTCAAGCACACTGTGCTGAACCAAAGGGGCATATACTTTCTAGTTCATTTTCTATACTTGCATGTTCATGGCCAGGGATGAATCCCACCTCCGTGAGGGATAAGTGTCCTTTCCAGCTACAGGAACTTCCAGACAGCCCTGGTGAAGGAATCAAAATAATACTCCTTTTTCACTCAGACCAGAAAATAGTGAATCCTTCATCTGTGAGAGCCTGTTTTGAGGGAGGTCTGGAACACTTCTAAGAAGGACCCGTTTCTTAGGCTGAGCTGTGTTGCAGTGCACAGCCCAGAGGATCCTCCAGGGAAACACTCTGCAGCCACAGCTGTTCAGAGGTCCTCACATCAGCCCAACACCTGCAATCTGAGAACAAGCCCACACCTTTCTCTTCCTTTGAGATCTGTTGAGGAGCCCAGTGGACCAGTTGAGGGTACCAGCAATAGCCTGCCATGCTGAGGATACAGTCTGCACAGTGTCATCCTACCTGAAGCTCCCAAAGTGCAGGAGGCTCCCTGCCAGGATACTCCACCATGCCACAGCTCAGCTGGGAGCTGATGGAGGAACAGGTAAGCAAGAGCTCACGGTTTGATTACTCCCTGCCACAGTATCACAGTCAATCGAGATTGCCTGATCACAAAGCTAGAAACTTTCCTCTGTAATAACCTCGTGGTGAGAGGGGGAAACTTTGGTCTCTTGTAGCCACACACAGGACAGCCACAAGACACTGGGCTGTCTGCCTCTTTCCACATTACCAAGTTTCTGTTGAAGCACAAACTCCACCTAACAAATGTAACTTTAACAACAGTAAAACAACCTAATAGCTTCTCATGCCAGGGGGCTAATGTGGTGGGCCATTTAACGCTGCACTAAATAGCCCTGGTTTGGTTCTCATTGCCAAGTGCTGAACTGAGAATTGCAACTGCAGGAGCAGTTCCTAATTCGTTAGTTAAAGGGGGTCATTGCTCATAGGGTGGGGAAGAGGAAAGAAGGGGGGAAATATCAGAGAACTCTAAACATTCTAAGTCGACAGAAGGTTGCACTCCTGAGAGATGGAGTATTTAGCTGAAAGCCTGACAAAGCTCTGCAGCTGGGAGGCCTGTGGTGGTTTTACTCCACACTAAAAAACTTGCCATAAGATACTTGTAACCTGTATAATAGGCTTGGTGGGAATGGGAAAGCTGGGAATGAAAGGAAGGTGAAAACATCTTGCTAATAACACTGCGGTTTCGTTTCAACTGGCCCTCAAAACCATACACCATGCAGGCTGCCAGCACAGCAAAGCAGCAGCAAGACAAATAAACTGCTTTCTCATCTACTCTTCTTGAAAAAAAAAACCAACCCCCAAAACAGATCTGATTGCAGAGGACATCACTTAAAAAATAAAAATGATACAACAAAACAAGCCCAAATTTACAGGGCACCTCTGCAAAGGGAGAGCTTTATTTCTCAATGTTAGAACCCTAAAACAACCGTTTTCTCTAATTTCTGCCATCACTCAGATTGGCCTTGAATTACCTCCTGATAGGCCTCCCATGTGCTTGCAGATGAGAGAGTGTAATGGGGATCTGTTAATTAACTAGAAGCAAAGTTGCACGGTGGGGATCAAACACTGGATGCGTCCTAA
Organism: Platyrinchus mystaceus; assembly: GCA_035041135.1. NCBI lineage: Eukaryota > Metazoa > Chordata > Aves > Passeriformes > Tyrannidae > Platyrinchus > Platyrinchus mystaceus. Next base: position 72,338,920 of record JAWWLV010000045.1, on the reverse strand, counting down.
AACTCCCACAGAGAAGATGAAATGCAGCGCAAACTTTAAAGACTTCCCGTCATTAGCCAAGACCTTGGCTGCTCCTGGCCCAGACCCCTCCTGTTTCAGAGAACAATGAGGACAATGATGGCAGAAATGAAATAGTGCAGCAAGGAACAAAGGAATTAGCTATTTACCCAGAGAGAGAGAAAGGAAAAGAGGGGCAGGGGGGAAGGGGGAAGGGAACTTGCTTTTTTCCTAGGGTTTCTGTCTACTTTTAATTAATTTACGGCTGCCAGGGACTTGCACACAGAGCACGCCCAGGAGCATTGTGTTAGAGTGCAGTGTTAATACATGTAACATCTACTGTTTACTCCCAGGCATGAAGGAGAAGGAGCTGGGGCAGAGGGGCAGTGGGGAAGGAGGAGAGGAGATCTTCCCTCTTCAAAGGCACTTGAAAGAGACAGGCAGAGATAAGCAAAAGGTTACACTGATCTCTAACTTCTGTGAACCCGCTTCCATGCAGGCTGTAATCCTTTAAAAGAGCTGCAGGTAGGATAGATCAGGAGAAGGGCCGGCGCAAGGACAGGGACACCCAGGTGAGGTGACAGCAAGTGCTGCAGCAACCAAAGGGCCAGGTTTAATGGGCTTCCTCCAGTGCCCTCAGATTGAGGAGATCTCAGGGTGGAGACTCACAGCCAGACAGTGCTCTGCAGAGATACCCAGCCTCACTTCACCACGTTCCCAAAGCACTCGCTCTGAGCTAATGAACAAGGCTAATTGGGCCAGGCAGAGCACCACACCACCAGTAGCCAGATTCTTCAGCAGTTCCACAGATAAACACTGCCCCCGACTTCACCAAGCTGAAAATCCAGCTACAGCTAAACTGTGACTCTCCCTCAGACACAAGGGCATAGCATCAGACTGAGACCTTACCATAAAGGCAACTGGATGCAATACAGGATACACTAAAACACCCAAGCTGGCAATGTAAGCCTGAGTGACTGACTTGAGCACCAAATGGTAATTTCCTTCACCCTGCCTTGCATCTCAAAAAAAAAAGTAAGCTCTGTCAGATGACTATTTTCATGAAGCCTAAACCCCAGGATGCAATGCATTTCCATTGAAAGCCTAGAGAACAAGGCACAGAGAAATCACACTGCGCAACTAGAGCCCTGCGTTAAAGACTCTGCAGCTCCACATACAAAACCATCAGACCTCAGAGAGCAGAGTGATGGATGCAGCATGAGAAGCTGAAAGAAACAGCACAATTCTCCTGGTAGGTGCTTTGTGAACGTCTGCCTGAGCTTTTGTCTCTCTTGGAAAACAAGCAGAAGAAACAGAGGCTCCACTGAAAAAAAAAAGTCTGCAGCTGACCAGATTTATTCTTGGCCTAAACAGTGGCCTTAGGCAGCAATGGTTTCAGTCTGTATTCTGCACATGACTGCTTTTGATGGGGAATGGGAACATGAACATGAGCCCCAGGTGAGGATGAAGCATTTAGACTATTTTCTGGTTGCTCAGAAGAATGTTGGTGGATGTGTCAGTCTTTTTCAAGGTAGGAGCAAATGATACTATTATATACATTTTAAAACTAAGAGGCATAAACATTTGGTTTCTAGGCTACCTGTTCAGAATAATCAGCATGTGTTTTACAGTTCAGCAAAAGAGACAAGACCTTCTAGGCTTACAGTTAACAAGATCAAAGCAAAAGGTAAAAAGCCCACTGCACATCAGGCATGTTTGGCCATGTAGGAGAACAGCACAGAAAACTTCCCTGACATTCAGTCCAGGGCACCCAAGCTTGATTCACCACAGGATAAGGGCAGGGGAAAATGAGGGGACATCCTTTGATACCATAACTAGTGTCTAAGCAGTGTCCTACACCAGCTAATTCCAGAGATGGGAAATAAAAGGTGAATGGAACTTTGGAGGATTTCATATCCATTTTGATATGTTATAAAGCCAGCTGTATTTTCAAAAGGAAAAGTGATGTTTATTTTTTTCCAAAAGCATCTCATTCCTGTGCCAGATAGTTAAGTTTTCACATGACCAACACCATTCTCCATCATTACCTACATATCACTCAACCCTAACTAAACTGAGCAACAATATCTAGGAGAACATCTCATGCTCTTTCATTCTTCTGTCTTCCAGCAGCTCTTGCTTCTTTCCTCAAGGACTGCTTCTCGTTATTTGGAAGACATTGCCCTCATGACTTCTCTCTACCGATGAGATTCAGATACCCACCTGGCACCCCAGGGATGACCACATCATTTGTGTCCTGGGCCCTGATGAGCGCTGCAGGGACGTGGGCCACAAGCACTGCACCACCACTTCACACCTCCATCTTCACTGCTCTCCTTTTAGGTAATGCTGCTATTTACATTTTGTAGTTAGACACACTCATGGTTCGTCTTGCCTTTATGTCAGCTGGGAAAGCTTGTGGCAAAACTGGGAACTAAGCCCTCAGCTCCAGGTTATTATTATTGGGGTGTCCCTATTAACTATTCATAAAATGGGTTCCTGTGCCTACATTTACAAACTGATGCTTCTCTTGTTTAAGACTACCAGATTTGTTCATGGGTTTGTGTACGCAGGCACCGTTTTCTCGTTGTTTTGTTCCATGAGACCAAAAAGACCAAGGCAGTCATAGGGACTGAACACTTGGCACAGCACTGAGGAGGTCACTTTGGGTTAGAGCTGAAGCACATTAAAGAAGGCAGTTGGTGGTAAACCAGCTTACAACTGCTGTATTTCAGGGGAAAGCAGACATCACCCATTTCAAGAGAGCACCACCACCCTGCGCTGCCTGATGTAGAACCAAACCTCAGTTATCTTGTTTATCCAGGCAGATCTGTTTGGACCTTTACTTTTGAAATGGAAGAAATCTCTTCCAATTTAGTATATAAAAAAAGAGAGAATAAATGGTACTCAGTTTATGAAATTTGCTCAGATGTCAAGCAGAACACACAAGATTGTAGCTCCAAAGGGAAAACCGCTCTAACATGGTACAAATACATGAGATTAATCCCTACAAGTCTAAAGTACAAAGTAACAGAGTCTAGGTTGCAAATTCTTTGGTTGTATGCACCTCTGACAGCACATTAGAATAAGTGATTTTTAAAAATCTGTTTTATTAAATCATTTGGCTTATATCACTGAGAGAAAATCATCCCATCACAAAATCTGCCAAAAGGTTCAGTTATTATTAGCCTCTAAGATGCAAGCTAATTGCTTTCTGTGTTTTTCACCAAAACCAGCTGAGATCCTGAGGTTCACTAAGAGGATACTGCACATGCTCAGAAATTTGCCTGTGCTGAAGATTTTTAATTATATATTTGACATTAGTCTTCCCCTGTGTAAAATCTAGGGCCGGCATCTTGTGGAGACTTCAGCAAGCCTGTAACTCTGCACATGTCAAGAGTCTTGTTGAAGTTAGAGGGACTGTTCAGATGCATAAACTAACATGTGAACTAGACAAACCTTTGGAAAATCAGAGCCAAACCATATCACAGTGAACACTATAAACCTTATCACAATTGCCTGAAATGAAATACTTTTTTCAAAGGAAATGCATTTAACAGAAGAAATTTTATGGAGAGATCACTGGGGGTCTCTTCTCTAAAAAAATTATCAAAACAGATATCCAAAGACTGTAGTACTGCTTAAACCCTGTACCTTTACATATCTCCTCCTTCTCTGAAGTTAGTTCAAGGATAAATGTAGTCCAAAAAAGCCAAGTGACTTGACTTCTACACTCCAGTAACTCTCTGCTGCCATTATGATTTTTTGAGACAACAGCATCCTCAGACAGTCCATTCTAAAACAGGTGCTCAATGATCCAGTTTATTCTGGAAGCAGGAGAAGGGAGAACAGACTTGATGCTTGGTCAGGGGCTAAATTTCATCAAGTTGACTCGGCTCAGAGCATGGTCAAACAGGCACCAGAGCAGGATCAAGTGAGAGGCACAGTTCTAGTTGGCAGCTATTTTTCTTTTACCCCAAGGAAGACAAGTGTGAACAGATTAATCCTTATCAATTCCTCTTGCTCTGCTAGTTTGTCTTTTACAAAAACTTGCTGGTAAAGATTTGATATTAGCGTTCCATCCCCCCACCATGGGCAGGGATGCCACCCACCAGGCTGGGTTGCTCAAAGCCCCATCCAGCCTGCCCGTGAACACTGCCCAGGGCTGGGGCATCCACAAGTTGATATGAGCAATATCAACCTCTTACGTTTCAAAGTGTTGGATGAGAAACTTGCAAGAATGCTTGAAAGTAATAATTTCATTAGAGGTGAGCAAACATCATTGCCAAATGAGAAAGGTCCACATTTCAGGCTGACATATGATTTCGCCTCCCTTTCTCTCCCCCCAAAAGCTTTCAAAACAGTGTATTGCAATGCAAAGTTTTTGTTTTGACAAATATACAATTTTTTAGAAAACAAAAATATGTGTTTTCTGACTACTTGACAGTACTGCTTATAAAACATTGCCATACATTTGCTTAAGCTACATGTGGGCCTAGAACTAAATATAGACTTCAGTTTTCAGAGTTGTCAGTGCCCACCACCTTACCCTCTCTTAAATGCGGAGGTGAACATACACTTCAGCATTGTGAGCCAGCTGATCTATGATGTATGTGTGTTTCATGTATGGGGTATATATAACAGAGTACTGAATAACTCCAGTGACTTGTTCAGGAGCCTAATGTTAGCCTGAGTCTGAGTTTTTATAGGGCTGCCGAGAAAAAGAAAAGAAAACAAAAAATCTGCAACAAAAAAACTAAACCAAAACCACCACTTACAAGCACAGGGAGAGACTATTAAAGGCAGAGGTCTCTCATATAAGCACAACATGTGATTGGATAATATTGTCTGGATTAGCAGCTTTATAACCTAGCCAAGCCCCAGGGCTACAATTATCTGGTTGCATTAAACTGAAATCACCTGCAAAACCTCGCAGTGAATGAGCCCTTGGAAGTGTCTAATCTGCTGGTTTGCACTTGCAAGCGAAAGCAAACTTTAGCAATGGTGAAGAGAGGAACAAACATCACAGTGCTAGATTTTCCAACTAGTGGTTCTAATTCTGCTTCAAAAGGAAGGTCTTTCCATGCTTTTGGCTCTTCTTTCAAATACTTTCCAAATATAACATTATAATAAGCAAAGAATAAGAAGATAAAAATCACAATAATAGCTACTACCAATTTGCACCTTTATAAAACTTTTCATTTCATTAGTTTTGATGCAGAAACTTAGCAAGGTCTATTCTAAGGCTGTAGGAGGGACCAGATTAGATGCACATTCCTTTGATTCCTCTCGGCTCCATCTCTGTTAATAGTTTGGAGGTTCTCAAATCACATTGTAGTTTTGAAGAGAAACCTTCCAAAAACAGTTTCCCCCTTTGTGCTTCCATCACTTTCTCCTAGTCCTTGACCAAGTGCCACAGGAACAGTTATTCCACAAGCATTTATCCATCTAGCACCTGATGGTTTTGCTCCACAAAACCCCTACAGCCTTGGAGTCTTATCAACCAACCAACCCACCCATAAATGAATGGTCAGTTTGAACTCTGACCAGCTCTCACTTCAGGCATTCTTCTGCCTCTCTACAGTTCCCTCTGGTTATATAGATAGACACGATGAGCTCATACCACCAGCTGTTAAGTTTATCGAGGTTTACCAGGAGTTTTACTGGAATAAAACTATGAGTTGATGGATGGAATTATAACCAGGTTACACAGATAAGTAGGAAACCATAGATAAGAAACTCAAATTGCATGGTCCTGAAAGTTGCCTAAAAGATTGAGGCCACTCTGCCCTAGAAATGGCAATCACCTGGGGCATGTAAGGAGAGTGCTATATTTTAGGAAAGCATATAGGCAGTGAGCTACCTCTCAGCCTTCTGGAAATCTATGAGCAAAAGACACTTCTTAAAAGAAAATTATGTAAAACCATCAATAAAGTCACATGGATGAACAACTACACACATGTTGTAAGATTATAGTTACCTACACTTGTGAAAGTGGTGTGGTTTTATTACGTATCATAAAAGGTCTGCTAAAAAGCCAGTAAAAATTCCATTATTACAAAGAAAATGACATTTGAAGGACTACTTAAGTATTACTGTGTAGGAATTAATGGTACTATTTTACTAGTGATCTCTGCAAATTTTCAACTCCTCCAGGCTGGAACACACTAGTGGGAAAAAACTTCTAAATTAATTTCCAGGTAAAGTTTGGAGACAGTCTGGAAGATGTTCTTTAAAATCTAACAACGAAATCTGAAATAGATTTAACTGACTTTGGATTTTCTCCATGTTGAAAGCTATTTTGTGATATAATGTTGGGAAGAAATGTTTAACGTGAATATGACTGGTAAATGCTGCTATACTTTTATACTAGCACCATTTTTTGTTGAAAATTAATTTCTTGCCTAAAAAGGATTAAAATAATTTCCCTTTAAAGGAGGCTTCACTAGACTGCTGCTCTATCTACACTGCACCATCCAGTTGTGTATTTATGCCATGACTTGCAAAAGCTTTTCAAGGCACTACTAAATGTGCTTTGAACAGATGGGGAAAGGTAATACACGCCATTCTGTCAGCACAGACACACGCCGATTCTGACGCAAAAAGTGACATAGTAGTATATTGATTTCACATATATTTCCATATGCTTAAATAGCTTTAGCCTGTATGATACTGAAACATTTATTTTAGGATAACACCACCATTTAAACTTCATTTTTTCCATTTATCTCGTTATTATCAGAATTCATATTTCATTCCAAATGTAGCTACTTGGGTATGCAGAAGCAGGAAAAAAAAAAAATCAATCAACCTTCCCATCATACAGTGTATTGACAAAACAGGCAATTCCTAAAATGTACGAGGCTTCAAGAACACAGGCCATCATAGCTGCCTACATGATCTTCTAGCTACTTCAACCCATCTCACATCTTCAGTCTTTGGTGTGCTGAGACCTCCTTTCCTCAGGTCCACATATTCACAGACTCTAATTCTTTCTCCCCATATGAACACAGCTATTTCCTTACATTGGCCATTTGCTACCTCAGCAAGGCAGAAAAAGGAAATCTGTCGTTTATTCTCTCCTGGAAGGTTCAATGCCTGCCCACAGAAGGGGATGTCTCAAGCAAATAACAGGTGCCCGTCCCTGCAGGGAAGAGCCACGCTCCTGCTGCTGCAGCAAGTTCCATCAGATCTAACGGCATGCACTCCCCCAGCTTTACCAAAAGCAATAGTGCTGTCCTCTGCCAGACACTTGTTTCATTTTTATTTCTCTGTCACAGTTCAGTACTGCTCTTTGTCCTTTGCTCTCTCTGTATTTCTGACTTGAACCTTTAGGAGGAAAATAACATATCTAGACTAGAAAGAAACAGTTCACTTTAGGTCAGGCTTAGCTAGCAAAACCCTCACTCATTCTGTGAATTCTTACTGCAGGTGGATACAGTTGTATCTGCAGAACTGTCCTCTCTTTAAAACAGAGAGAGATGGCAAATGGGCTAAGTAGTTCTAGCTAAGTTCACCTTAACCATTACTCCCCAGCCACCACCCTGAAGACAAAGGCAACAGAGAAATTCACAGTACAGCAAAAAACTCCACAGGTTGGGTAAACCCGGTTAATTCTATCACTCAAAAATGTTACTACTGGATACACAAAATTTAGCATTGGAGACGCTTGTAACTTGGGAGCTGAGCTTTCCATTGAGAAACCGAGAATATTTTTAATAAAAGCAAAACAACTTATTTTTTCTCTCAGCTTGGGGACAGCTGAGCCATTTTGGCTGAAAAATTATTTTAATTTTTTTTTTTAATGTCTGAGGCAAACACCCAAAATGGAAAATATCAGCCAAAGCTGAAATCATTTGGCAAACATATGAACAGCTGAACAGAGAGTTTTAGAATGGAAAGCATCAAGCAATCTTCAACACAGACATAACTTCCCATACCTCCTACTGTCTGCTTCCTCACGTTCCTGCAATGGTCAGGAGTGGTGAGCTCCCCACCAGCACCAGTTCCCAGCTTAAGGGACAGTTTCACTCCCAAAGCTCCCTGCTATATGATGTCAGTGAAGTTCATGACCAGGTAAGTCAAAGAGAAATAAATATAAATGTTTAGCAGTTAGCAGCAATACCATATCTATGGCAATAAATAAAATCACAGGAAATTAATGAAGGTTATATGCTATCAATATCCATGTGTAGAATGAGAGAGCTTGACAATCCAGTTTATTTCCAGACACAGGTTTTGACATGCTTTTGTCTAATAAAGAGTTTAAAGAACATCTCCTAACAGGACAATTCCAAAGATACATAAAACGCTGTGGAGAGTAAGCCAACATCCATCTGATAAAAAGTAGTGCCATGGAGCAAGGCCCATTCTGGGATTTGTGAATCTTTCTTTGAACCACTTGACCTTTGATGCTGTTGAAAAGGGGCTGCTGAGCTAAACAGACCCCAGACATGAATCAGCACAGCAAAGCCCTCAGCGCAAACTATCCAGCAACAGCAGCCAAACACAAACCCCAGGACCAGGATTCAGCCTCCTGAGTCCCACCCTTATTTGCAACTCATATATACCTATTACAGGTTTTGGGTAAAGAATATGCTCCATTTTTACAGGTAATTGTTTTGCCTTGAGCAACCGTAGCTTACAGTCACTGGAGGAAAAGATTTGCTTTGGTGAATTAAAATTATGGGGTTATTTCACTAGAAACACAAGGAAGCACAAAGCTAAAAAAGATGAACAAGTAAATATTTTATCTTTTTTTTTTTTCTCTTTTTAACTCGGGGACATGAAAGCTCAAAACTCTTATAAATACAAAGTAAGATTTTCATAAGTTGGCATGGTTGAGATTCAAACAGAGGAATATTTTGAGGTGCAAGCCAAATACTCTGTGTTAAGGTAAGAGGAAATAAAAAAAAAGTTGACCCTAACCTGAGGTCTTGGCTCCCGCCAAGTGCCTGTTGTTATGAAAGCAAGGTGCTCCACACGATCTAATCATAGCACTAAACCTTGTTACAAGCCCTTTTACAGCTCCAATATCTGGGTTACATGGAAACACGCTGGAGAGCCTCCTTGTACGATGAAATAAATGTCATTCTGACTGGCATCCTCTCTTCCAGCAAGTAATTTCCCTCCGCTGATAAATCGATACAGCAAAAACAAATGAGAGTGCACAATGGGCACATTGAGGATTACATTTTTATTCATTTCAGAGCCCCTGCAGCAGAGTTTTTTTAAACACAATAGCAGAAAATTATGCTCTTGAGCTGGGGCAGGCAGGGAGGAGAGCTCACCTTGGAGAAGAAGAGAGAAGCAAAAGAGCAAGAAAGGAAGAGAAAACGGGTAGAAGAAAAATAATCTCAGCATTTAGAATGCAAGTCTAGATCTGCAAGACTCAGAAGTTCAAGGTGGTTTTTGTATTCAATACTTAGTTCGGCTTATTTCTAAGTTCTTGCTCTTTGTTACAGCAACAATACTTTGCCTTGTTTCTCCCCTTCCTTTCCTTTTTAAATTTTAATCATAACTATTCCATGCTTTGTTTCAAGAAGCTCTTACCCCTTCCAGCACAGCAGCTGTACTAACAGAAACTGGACACCACCAGCACTGCCCACATCTTAGTGACTCACACCAAAATGGTTATGTCAGAAGACACACATTTGCTACAGTGGAGATGTAACTATAGGGAAATGCATCAAACCAGTTAAACCTCAAGTTTTCAGCTCAAGGAACTGATCCAACATCCAGTGGGGTTAGGAGAAAAATTTTCAGTGACCTCTAGCAGGTTCTGACCCAGTCCACGAAGCAAGTGAGACCCAGCCTGGTTACCTTTAATTATCCACATTTTGGTCTTCATAGTTATGAAGCAGAATTGAAAAGAGCTGAACTTCTTTTTTCCTCAGGGCATTCAGCTAAAGAGGGTGCAACCATGGATTTACTGAGGTGCAAACTCATAGCTGGGAGCCCCACGCTGTTGAGTAACTGCTTGGCCAGCCCAGACCTAAAGAGAAACTGAAGGGCACAACAGGATACCCACAGTACTGGTCAAGGTTCCAGGCTTTCAGCACTCACCCAGTGCCTCAGAAAGGCCAGATCAATAGCTCCAAAGACCACTGCATCCCTACAGGAGACCTGGAATCAAGACGGCCAAGGAAGAAGATCAGGGCAAGATGCATAACCCTGACTTGATCATGACCCATGCCACGGGTAGCAAATCCAGAGAGGACACAGTCCTCCTCCAGTCCTTGTCCCTAAAGAGGGACTTGAGCAAATGCAAGCAGGGCTTTCATTTCATCACTGTGTATCCACCAGGAACTGGACCCAAGTGAAAACATTGCATATGCACTGTCACATGACTGCTGGTTTGTGGCCACTTTCAATAGTGCCATGGTCTTGGTTTGAACCAACAACCTCAAGGTGAGAGGCTGTTATATCTCATTACTAGTTCCCCATGCCTCATTAAATTTGCATTTATTTGGTTCTCACTGTTAGTGGTTCCTACAATGACCAGCTAAAAAGTACATAGAAATGTGCCTTTTTTTTTTTCTTCCTTTTCACACTCTCCTCCCTCCCTTTTTTTTTTTTTTTTTAAAGCCAAAAGGCCGTAACACAACAGCAACATAATGCAAAGTGAAATCCTTTTACAACCCTGGGAAGGCCAAGATGTGTGCCCAATAAATGTAAGCAGACATGATATCCTTTATAATCACAGCAAGATGAAGATGTGAACTGAATAAATGCTTTAAAAACATCATAGATTCTATTAGATGCAAAAGATTGAAGCGTTAGGCACCTTTTAGCTCAACTTTCATTTAATTTACTGCTTGCTGTACTGTAGTCTAAAGGGAGTGAAAAAATCCTCTCTCTAATTTTTTTTTCCTTTTCATGAGCTGACCAAGGAGATGAAATCTGGGTACTTTAATTACCATTCAGAGCCAAAGGCCTGGCCTTTGATATGGAAATCCCACTTCAACTCCAGCTTGCTGCTGCCTTTCCCTGTCCCCTTCTCCTTCCAACCTCCCAACATGAATTTTAAGTAGTCTTGTCAACACCTGACCGAGAAAGCTCACGGAAGCCTGTGCTGCTAAGTTGGTGCTGTTGGTAATATTATAAATAATTTTTCTTTAAATTTTATTTTTCTTTAGGAGGGAGGGACTGAGGCCGGGGGGCAGGTTAGAAATTGGACAAATCTAAGTGACTGTATCTCAGAGCTCTCTCCTTCCGTATCCACACAGGGCCCGGCCCGGTCGGTCGCAGGCAGCAGCTCACATTAAAGGGTAAAAGAAAGAAGAAGCAGGCGGGGCAGGGACGGGGAGGGGGGGAACGGATGAAAGCTGTCATGTACAGTTACCCTGTTATTGTCATCTGCCTGCTGCATGACTCCCAGCTTTGCTATAATTATTAATTGCACTTGTCAACTGTCATTAATTCCTCTTTAGCATCCCTGTCTTGGAGTAATTAGACAGAACAGCCTCACTGCACTCATTGTTTTGAGAGGCCCCTGAAAGAGCCCAACGGGCTCTGTGAAGAGACAACCATCATTAATACAATAGAGCACCTCAGTGTTAACCCTTTCAAAGGTGTAGAAATCAGAAGCTGATGGCTCTCCCAGCTTACAGGTTCCAGTTGCTGAATCTCCCATTTCCCTTTTCCTCTTAAGTGCTCCCATCCGATGACTCAGGAGCAGCTGGAGGCTTCAGGTGCTTCAGCTAGGGGCACCCAAGATGAGATGCTGCAAGGAAGCCTGATTTTCTGAGGGTGGGGGCTCAGCACTCCTCAGCTGCCAGTCAAGATATTCTCTTGTGCACAGCTCTTAGAGGAAAGCATGAAACACCAGACTGCTTATAAAATTATGGGTTGATACTGTATTGTATCACCAGTATTGGGTACCAAACTACACTTTCCATTGGAAATATCAAGCTCCTTGAGGCAGGGCAGAAGGGAAGGAAAGAAAGAGTTCCCTCTTAACTTCAGTTTAGTCTGATGCCTAAATATATAAATGGTAGTTTAAAAAAATCAAACAGGTAAGAACTAGAGCAACCTGTTGCTGCAACACGAAAAACATCTCTGCAGTTCTACTCAGAGTTTACTGCTTAGGTTTCCCAAACTCCTTGGTTTACCTCTGCAGCTAATCCAAGGTCATTATTAAAAAAAGGGAAACCAGCAAGGCAGTAGCCAGACTTCATTTTACTGATGTGTGAGGACACTCCATGGAGCTCCTAGTCCAGACAGACCTGCCTGGGGGCTGGGAAAGACCATGTTCCACAACTACATCAGTCACATAGCTGGGAGTAGATACAGAACAGATATTTTTTTCCTCAAAATCCCAGGAAAGATTCCTATTCACGCAAGGCAAGCAGTTTTGCAAACCTGGTCACACCAAATAACATCTTCAGCAACAGTGTTCCTTGAATTATTTAAGTAAAATTACATATTCCTGGTTTAAACCCAAAACCTGAAAATGAAGAGGAACTTTCTTCAGTCTGCTGGCTTAATGGCAACAAGAGACCTTTGTGAAAAGGTAGTTTTTTCCCTATTTAATTTTGCCTATCTTTTCAATGCTTACCCAACTGAGATCAAAGCCACAAATTAATGAAGCAAATATACTTTAAAACAGGGTTTCAAAGTCATAAAATGTTAAAGAACTTGATTCAGAGCTTCACCTTCTTTGGATCTGGCTTAGTAGCTTGTGACTTACTGAAATAACAGAGAGCTTTGTATAAAGCCATGTGGAATGTATTTATAGTACATATAGAACCAGAAATATCTTTCATAAGCATATGCATCAGATTTTTGGCACTGTGCACCCTGAATTAAAATAAGAATTTGGCCATAGATCTGATCAGCAAACACTTACTCCCTTTTCTCTATTGTGGCTACAGTCAACCACTGTAAAAATTAAGAGTGATTTTTTCAAAACAGGGCCCAGTTCAGCTGCATGTTAAGTACCATCACTGATTACATTCCTTCTGCATTTTTTAAAGATGGATTTCCATGTCCCACAGAAGTGGCTCTGTCTTGTATAACAACTCAGTTGACAGCCAAACCTGATTGTTACCTTATTAGTGAGAACCTCTGCTAAATCACCTTTACATTGTACACAAGGCAAAACTCCTCCGAAGGTCAGAATTAATACAATATATATGCATATTTTTATAAATTTCTGAGTGGCCAATGATACTAATGCCTCCTGTAAATAAAACAATTCTATTTTACTTTGCTAATGCCAGATGTTTATTTCACCTTCTTACATGAGTATGCTCTTGGGACAGATGTAAACCAATCCTGATTGCTGGCAAGGAAGGCACCCTAGGATAAAGCTGGCTGAACTCACCGATGATTTTAGGTCTTCAGCATGATCTGCTGAGACATTTCTGGGATTCAGCCAGAATTACGGCATTAGCTCTGGTTAATTCAAGAAGGTGAAAAGCAATAGGTGGTTAACAGCCATTTCAGTGTGAACTCACATGCTTTCTGTAGTGAGCTTCTGTCACCACTGTATTCTGATGCACATTTGTGAAGTTTTGCCAATTTAAAAGTGCAATTCAGCACGCAGCTCTTTATCGAAACGATTCAGCTGCAAATCCATGCATTTCTCTAATGCATAATGCCTGACCCCTGTACACTGGATATTCCCAAATCATCCTCAGCCCGTGTTTTCTCCTCCTTCCCCTTTAGAGATCACACTAGCTAAAAAAGCAATTAACAAGAGCGAAGCATATACAACATGTGCACAACCTTAAAAACACACCGATATCATTACAGATAATAAATTCTGTTCTGCAGTCTCTCCAATGAAGAGTTTTCAAGTGATGATTAACCAACAAGCCAAGTGTTCAGCTGCAATCTCAGCCCATTTTGAACAGATTCTGCCCAAGGCACACTAAAGCAGAAGATTAAACCCCCCCCGCCCCCCAAATGGATTGAAAACCCAGTTAAATTACCATCTTCCAGATCATTATGGCAATAAGTAATATCTACACATAGACAATATATATACACATATATAGAAAGAAAAAAAAACCCCTTAGACAATCCTCCAGAGGATTACTTCAACATTTTGACTTCAGAGAGATTGAAACTGATTCTCCTAAGCAAGCAGCTTTAACCTAAATCAGAACTCACCTCCCTACCAAACAGAAAGAAGCTTTTTCAGAAACTTATACTTCTTAATAGTTATATGGGCCTTAATCCTCTTGGAAACAGTTTTAGGTCATTATTCCAGGAGTTATTAGGTTGGAAAACAGCTTCTAGGCAAATGATGCTATTCACAAACCTTTTACACCAGAAATAATGGTTGGATTATTTCTGCCTCAAAAGTAGTCTTGAGGTCTTATTTCTGATTTTCTTTATATCTGATGCTCCTGAGAAAAAAAACCCAAAAACACAGCTACTTGCTGTTAAACACTGATAATAATGATGGAAATTTTAATTATGAAAAAGTAATTTAATAAGGATTATAATGGCAGAAATGAGAGCAAGTTTGGATTTTAAGTAGAAGCAAAAAATAATGGTTTATCAATGGACTTTCAATGCTCTTGTATGTTTTCAAGAGCATCTGAAGGATTTGGTGTTTCCCCAAAATGCCAATTTCTAAGGGCTTTCACAGATCTTTGTTTTTTCCTTGACATCTTCTGAAGCATTATTTCTTCTTTTTTTCACATCCATTGGTGTCTCACAACAGTAGAGGAAAATAAAAAAGTGTATTGAAGTGTGCTCCTTGTGCAGCAGTTGAGGGAAAGCTAACCAGACATCCCTCAGTATGGGAGTACCCCCATTTCCAGGACTTCTGAGAGCACTTGCCTTTTCCATCAAAACTTATGCTTTGCCTTCAGCTGCCAGTGCTCTGCAGAGCAGGCTGACCACAGACTCACCAGGCAGCTGAGATAACAGAACCAGCACCAGGTAATCAAAATACCCCTGTATTTGAAAACACAATTATCTATTCCATATTTTATTTTTTTCTACCCTTGAACACAGGAATTAGATGGGAAATGAGGAATTTAGTACCTCCAACCCCAGAGAGCTTCTTCCTTGTCTTTAAAAAAAAAAAAAAGTTACCATTATATAAGATATGAATTTTCAGCAAGAAGAGACAGATATTTAAAAACATCATTAATGATAGGTGCCAGCCCTTTCCTCTTATTACATTTCTCTCAACACTTATACATACAACAACAAGATGACAACCCATCACAGAGCTAGATCAAATTGGCTTAGCAGTCCTGCCACCAGTCACTACCACTGGGCAGGTCTAGATCTCTAACATGCATCCATTGGAGACCATGGAGTTGGTGCACACCCAAAGCAGCCCCAGGAACTGGGATCCCAGAGCACTGTGAGCACTTCCACAAGCCCTTCCTCATCTCCTCTCTCTGTTGTTCAGTACTGGTGAAGTCTATGCAGACAGCCTAAGGCTGTTTTATTTCCAAAAGAGGCTCTCCTGAACACTTGACTTCTTCTCCAATTCATAGTGAAAGTCAAATATAGAGAAAAAAAAACACTAAAAACAAACAAAACCACAAACAAACAAAAACCCAAACAAAACAAAACAAAAAAACCCACAAAAACAAACCTCACACCAAAAAAAAACCCCAACCCGCCAAACAAACACTGACAAGTTCATATAAATTAATCTGTGCTACACTGCAAATTTGGCTTCCTTCAAGCAGATCAAATACCAAAATTTCAGTGGCAATTTTTGCCTGAATAAGAACTGCAGGGCTTCCCCCATCACTCTTACATATAGCTGTGTATGCATGTGAAGGACCCATAATCTTCCTTTTCTCAAAGAAAACAATGGAGCTAGTAACTTAGAAGCCTGCTTGTTGTAAATCAGTTATTAGCAAACTTTCACCGATTAATTCTTACCTAGAAGAAGGCAATTCTATTCTTTGCATAAGGGGATCATAGTTGGAGATAAAACTTTAGTAGCACAAACAGATCAGCAGCATCTCTGGCTAAATGCTTCACCGAGGAAGTGATATCACAGAATCCAGTGGCCAAAGGATTCTGTGGTATCGCTTTCTGAAGTACATTAAAAATGTATTAATTTGCCTACATGACAACTTCATCATCATTGCTTGGGAAAAATCCCAAAACCTACAGGAAAGGCCTTCTGAGGTAATCGAAAACTAAAGAGACATAACATAATTAAAAAGAAGAAAAGAAAAAGAATTGTTGCATTTGTTCTCCTTAGTTATATTACGAATAAAAACCAAAACTAATGTAATAATGTATCCCAGCAGTTCAAATCTTCTAATTTATGCAGAATGGATTATTACTTAGACAATCTGACCCTGGGCAAAACTTCCTCAGTTGAGAAGATTTACAATCTAATTATGCAGGAAGTTCTGCTGAGACAGTTTGGGTGCAATGGTCTTCTATTACATTAGCTTAGCTAAAATTGCTGCTTCTTCGCTTGCTTGGTGTTCCAAGTACTCATATGAAAACAGAAAATCCTTCATTTGCATCCTTTATTTCCTTTTAGTTTTTCTCACCATTACTATGTGCAGAAGCACTCGTTCTCAACTGCAAATAGCAGCAAGGGGCTGGGGTTGTTAATAGCAAACTACAAGTTCCCTTTCAGGCTTTTGATTTGGCCCCTGTTTAGTGAACTGACTTTAAAAAGGACCATCAAAGTGCTTTTCATAATTTTTACAATGATAGTTGCTGGGTTATTGCTCCCCTCCCTTATTGCAAGTGCCCCTGAAAAAAAAGCCTGGAGCTGAAATCTGTTCCAGTGTACTTTCTTTTTCATCCTGCAAGCACAAATCTAGTTTATTTTTGTAGGGTGGCTCAGAGATGTTTTGCTGCTGTCTCAGACACCTGAATATTTTTAGTAATCTACTTCATTACATTAAAAAAAAATATCCCTCAACACATGCAAAAATAGCGAGGGCTTTATAAATCTGTAGAGGAAACCACGGAAAACCTGGGTCTAACATAATTCAAAGTATCTTTTTTTTCCCCTAGATATATTACAGTGTATCGATACTGCTGAATATAAAGACCTCCTACATTAACATAGATGGAGAAATCAGTGCCTTTTTTTCTTTACAGTAAGTGTTTTGATTTCAAAAGGTCAGTAGATCATGTCAAGGCCCTCGGTCTTGATAATTACCATGTGGAGTAATGCACATTTTTATCTACAGGTGGCAGACCTTTTAAAATCATCTTCAAATTCATTAGACATTTTCGTTGATACCACCACCCACATTAAAAAGTAAGAATCCGCAGCATAAACTTCTAATTAATGCTGTTCAATTTACAGGACAGATTTGTCAACAAAGTGGCTCAATTCTCAAAGGCTGCTGACCCCTCTCAGAATGAAAGCCTTAGAAAAAATAATATTTAAAAAAAATAAAGCAGTTGCTCAGTACATGGTAAGCTTTTATTATTTAAAAATCATCCAGCAAGTCAGCAAAGAATTTCCTTTTTTCTTCTCTAAAACAGAAGTTTCACTTCCTTGATTATTAAGTCCTGCCTGGTAAATTAGTGATTTCTTCTTTGATAAGCTTATTTAGAAGAGGAAAAGATGAGAATGTCACAACTGACTTCTGGCATTTAGAAAGAGGAAAGTGAATCATAAAACTTACTCGTATCTGAATCAATCATGTTAAAATACCATGACTTAGACTGTCATCTCATATGTGTGTCTAAGGCCTCACTACAAAGCAGAAAAACATCGATTTACACCAGAATATTATCAATAAATTACATAATCCTGCATGCAAATTTAATTAGATTTTTTTTCTACAAAAAGAACAGTGGAATAGCTCTCTGCATGTGGACAAAGTCATACTGAAATCAGGAAGGCTGTCTCAGGGTTTCACCTCGAGTTGGCCCTAAATACTCAGATGCAACCGCTCTGGCCTTCTACTGCCTTCCACACTTTTTTCTCATTTCCACCAATGAAAACTGGACCTGTCACCGTGGCTGCACTCCTTGCAGAGGCACAAGAAACATAACTATGCTGGCAACCAGGTCGAGCTGGAAGACAACTAACCCTCGGACAAACTCGCGACACTCAATAGTGACACACTCAACTCTAGTTCCTGAGGTCCACAATAAAAACATCTCTACCAAAAGGAGGTGCTTCTCTTTGAAACCTTAATTCTACAAATATTTATTATTCATAGCAGGTTAAGCATAAAAACTACAGGATCAAGAAGACATCACAACTGTGCGATTGCCTGTGTCTGAGTCTCCTGTCAGGCCAACGACATTTAACCAGATTGTTCCCCATCTACTCTCCCTAACTGCAAGAAATGTAATCTTAAATTATTTGTAAAAATTTAGTACCTGGGATATAGATACTCAGACATCAACACTACTAAAATATTGCACATATATTCACAAGTTCACAGTGATTTAGAGAATATTCTTTATCTTGCCAGTAACTTTTAAAAGGAAAAAGAAAACCAAACCAAAACAACAACCCAGCCCCCCAAAAAATCTTTTAAAGTTACCTTATTTGGTGTTTTGAATAGATTGAAATAGAACTGCAAAGCAGTTTGAATGAGTAACAGGAAGTATAGACAAAACATTTAGACATGGAATACACACACTGGAGAACACTCTTATTTACTTGCTGGTACACCCACTCCTCCCCCTCCTCCCAGTCCAAAAGAGTGAGTGAGAAAATCTGTGTACACTAATGTCTTTTGTGGTAACCTAGTAACCTTCTCCTTTTTCTCCATAAGCTCTTCCTTCATACCACACTCTTCCATATTGCCACCCTCCAGAGTAATTGCAGTGTCTTTATATGGCTTTGTTTTCCTACCCAATGCAGAGGAGTTGTGGTTATTTTCAATCTTCGAAAGCTTGTAAACAGGATCAAACAGGAACCCGGTCATCAGCAAGAGGAAGGCTAGAAAAATAAAAGCAAAATGCATATCAACAATTTTATTTTAAAAAGAAAATAATCCAAAACATGAAACAAAAGCCTGGGCTCTGCTAGACATCCCCCTCCCCGTTCCTTTTCATTTAGTTCATGAACTCTTTTTTGCAGAACAGAGGCTGGTGTAAATTAATGTGTGACCCAAAATATATCACATGGAAAAGCTGCCATAGAAATATGTAGTAGAAAGAAAAAAAAAAAGTAGACATTATTAGAACTAAAGTGGCACCTCTTATCACGATAAATCAATACAGAGATTGAACCAGGAAAAAGATGTGACTAGATATTCCTGTTGCTCTTGAGTGTTTGAACAGCTCACCTACACTCACTGTTTCTACATCCCCAACCAAACACGCTCGCATGGTTGGTGGTGCAAGTACAGCGCTGGGACCGAGAGGTCCTCTGCATTTGCCTCTGCTCCCAGCTGACACCTTGTGAGGAGGAGGGTTACTCACACATTTACTCTGTGAGTAAGATACTGCCTCTAGGGTCTCAAGCTGCACCTCAGCTTCCTGCACAGGTGACAGAGTGGCAACTCCCCCAGGTACAACAGAGCCCAGAACTACAATGTCTCACATCACTCGGCACGACTTCCCAAACCCCACCTGGTCCTCCACAGTTCAGGAGTGTGATGCACCCCAGATCTCTAGGGGCACCTGTTGCAGTTGTGGCTACTGCTGTGTTACCCCAGGCCTTCAGCAGAGAAGGGAAAAGCATTTTTTGGCACAAAGTGTACAAGTGTGGGATGCAGGAGTGGGAGCTGGGACTCCCCTGCATCCGCTGTTGCATGGAACAGCACAGCTGGGCTGTCCAACTCAGGTGGCCCTACGAGCCATAGGATTCCCGTTACTAGCTTTGTGCCTCAGTCTACCTAGTTGCAAAAATAACAAAGCAAGTCTTCCATGACCCAAAGTGCACAGCAAAGCAGTGATTTGAAAACAAAAAAAAATCTCTAGTACTACTGTTATTTTGCTAGATCACGAGCACAGCTGCAGACACAAGTCTGAGACCATACCTGTGACGTGACACATCGAGTTCATACAAGCCAAAATTCATCTCACATGTGGCCATCCTCTCAGTCGAATTTTGCATCCCTAAGCTGTGCTGCAGTCTTTTAATATCAATCTAGTCTAACCAAAACAATTTGTATTATGAAATATATGTATGAATAAAATAAATAGGAATTTCTTTTAAACCACAAAACACACAGACACACAAACAACCCAAATATGAAATCAGCAACCTCAATATAGAAAACCAGACACTTTTTCCTACTGGTTTAACTTGATGGAATTACTTTGCCAGCCCTGCAGCTCAGAGACCTCCATGAAAAGCAGCAGCACGTGAGACCCTACCCAGAGCAGGCTGGTGCATAAGGTTTTGAAAGACAACCGACCCTGGTTCATACTGAGCTCTGCGTGCAGGCAAACTTTTTGAAGATACACATCAATTTCCTATATTAAGCAATCAGACAAACAGAAATGTGTTCTCTACATTTTGTATAGAGATTTCCTCAATCATGAAATTCTGCTCCTCTAAAAAAGAATATCTCTATGGGCTTTTCAAGTAAAACTGTGTTGAAGAAGGGAGGGAAAAAGTCAGTCTTCAGTGAGGATAATCAAAATTTCCCTTTACAAAGATAGGTCGTGCAGATCTTGACCTATCAGACTACCCAGTAACCAGCATCACAAAGAACCAAAAAAATATCAGTTGCTTAACTCTTATTTGGTTATCACATTAAACATTCATCAGCTGAACAGCATAATATAAAACTTGTCCTTTATCTTCCTTCCCTAACCTACACAGTATTAATACAGCAGACATGCACCAGGACCTGAGAAAAGCAAAGTCCCACTCAGGTCACTCCTACTTAGGGTGAGATCCCAGGACAATGACGGCAGCTCACAGGACAATCAGACCTGTAACAGTTGTTTACAGAATATTCCCCATTATCCCCATTATCTTTCCCAGCAACCTGGAACCAAGGCACAGGGCTACTCCCTGCCCTCTTCATAATGGCAGAATACAAGAAAAAGGTAATATTCATTTTGCCCATTCTTGTGTTTTCTGCTGCTAACTTTCATCAACGATACTTGCTTGTCCTTGTCTCTGACCTATCTTCTCCCTTAGCCAGTTCCTCTTCACAAAACTTGTTTTCCATGAAACTTGATATTTCTATGGTTTTGAAGCTTTGCTTTTTATTTCTCTGTACTTAATTATCTTTCACAGCCAGGCCTAGGCAGGCACAGATATGACAAAAATATATTTGTGCAGTAATAACAACAGTAGTAATAATATTGATAATAACCTGAGTTAGAATCTTAGCTGGATTGAGGTTAGTTTACAACACTGACCCTCAGTTTATTCCCATACAACAGACTTAAGCATTTTCTACTTATTAATTTTATCTACATAAAACTACCTAGCTAGTGTCATTCACACTTCAGAAGGGTTGCTTTATGACTGTTAAAGAAGGAAAAGCAAAACTGAGGCTAAAAACTGGTTACAAGCTTTGACATGTAGGAGAAGATTATTTTTTTCAGGAGCAGAGCTGGAGATATCTGTATGGAAAAAGAGTCTTTGAAAAAAGCAGATCTACGCAAAGCTTAATTATTTTGTTGAAGTAAAAATAAAAATGGATTTCTGAAGGTAAAACACCACCTAATTCAACTGTCCATTACCAAGTCAATAAGGCAATCCTCAAACATTAATACAGACTTCTGAAATTGTGGTTCTTGGCTACAGTTTCAAGTGGAGTGACAGAATCAGTAAAAAAAGGGGCCTGTTGCCATGTGAAGAAACCTAGATCCTACTCTGCAGTTAAATTCACTTCCATATTAACTGTAGTTTCCATAGGATGTACCTAAGAAAATGTACACTTTTAAGCTATTTCTTTGACTTTCTCTCTATTTCCATAACATGATCTACAATGTTTTCGTTTCTACAGCAACATGGTTGGGGATCATTATTTGGGAGGACTGCAAGGGCACCATTCCAGAAACAGGCAAGAGCTCTATGCACAGGAATTGAATGCATGGAAAAGCAAAATTAGGAAACTGAACCAACCCTTTCCAAAAACACCTAATAAGAGAAAATTTTAGGTATGAAATATTGAACTGTAGCACACATCCTTACAAAGACTTTCACAACATTATTATAGAAAGTAATACATCATATACTGTATAATATCTCCCATGGTAAGTTTTATGTATTGTAATATTTTTTACTAAAATGATTTTTTTTTAAATGTTGCCCAAATTTTAATAGTGGTGAAATCAGATCAATAGTCTTGAGAAGACTGAAGTCCTGCCTCTGACCACAACGTCCACACCATCATGTCCAGACAGTCCTCCCTCAAAGAGCTTCCAGTAATGCAATCTGCAAGTTCCACTGTCCTGTTCAGCCCTTTGCCTCTTTACTGAGGCCACCAGGAAAATGTCACTCAGTGACAAACAACTTGCGATACATTTTTAGGAAGCAAAAACAGAGCAAAGCCCCAAAATTACTCTGATCAGCCCTTCCCCAGCACAAAAACACCATCAGGACTTTCTGAAGGCACAAGGCAGGAGGGTGGGCAAAGGCCAACCTCCACCTTCTGAGGGCGGGCAGTCCCACAGCGGTGGTGGGTGGGATCTCACCTCACCTAGCCAGGCTGGGTGTATACGTAAAACTATCTCAATCTAACAGCCTTTGCTAAGTAAAATATTGCCATCACAATCATCTGCTGGATATTCCCCAGGGATTAAAAAAACGAAATAATAAAACGCCCAGTTCACCACACAGTGGGCACAGAAAATGCAACCATTTGCAGTGACTGTGACTCACAGCTCTCCACGTTTCACCTGTGGGGTGGCTGAAGCTACTTCCAGTTATGCACAGTGCAGTGCACTCTGGGGAGCGGAATGAGAGAAACAGGGAAACATGAGGTTTTGTGCGTACACTTTCATTTTCACAACAACTTCTTGAGGCTGCTAGTTTTTAACTCTTGAAGTCTTCAATCTGCCCATTAAGGTTGAGGTGAATTAGTGGAGTGGTATAAAGAAAACTGTGTTGCTGCATCTTCTGCAGATGAGGTCTTCAGTGTCTTGGGGTATAACCTAACAAGTTCTTATCCACTCTTAAAAAATTGAGTGCATATAAGAAAAAAGCATAACTGTTTTCAAAAACCTATTATCTTCAGAAAAGACTCTACCTCTTTCTCTCAGACTATGAGTTTTCATTTCACAAGCCAAAATCCAATCCATGTCATGGCCCTTCAGAACACTGCTTTTGACAGCTCGCACTTGGAAGAATCACAGGCTGGCTCTGCATATTTTTCCCACTCCAAAGCAATCAAAACTAGTCTAAACAGAGTGGGCTTGGGGGTTGGTTTGGGGTTCTTTCAGAGTTTTTTTTGTTTTTGTTTTTAAAGTAATTTTCCTGCTAGAGAAATACCAGCTGGCTTGTGCATGATTACCTCCTCGACATCTACCTGTTCATATGGCTGAGCTGTAAGAGAAGAGTTGGGAGGGGTAGTGGGTTTTGTTGAGTTTTTTTTTTTCTTTTTTCTCTCTCCTTTTTTTTTTAATCTATTTGCCAACCAGAGTCATTTATCCCCTATTAGATAAAGTATAATAGACTATACCGAAAGGGTCACTGGCCTTCCATTTAATGATATTGCCGGCACCAATCTACATTTTCCTGACAGTGTCCCTCAACACAGAATAAATGGCTGATCTCTTCACAATAACAGCTGATTTCTCTTTATTAAGCTAAAAAGGTCACCATTTTCTACGGCTGGGCCGCCCTGCACTATTGATAATTTTATGCATAAACAAATGGCAAATTTGTGCCACATAAATATGCATTAGCAATTACTTTTTCCTCGGGCAACGCTCGCCGCATGCAAATGTGTCCCTCACAGGGCCTGGTGGCTTTTGTTTTAGCTCTTGAACAGCTAAACAAAAGAGCACAATAAACAGTTTAAAAATTGCCAATCAATAGGAAATGCAAATGCAAAGGTAAATGGCAGGAAACTTGCCCAAACAAATAAAACTAAATCAAAAAAAGCAAAACAAAAATCACGCAAGGAAATGAATAAATGGAAAGGGCTATCTCTTTTCTCCCCACAGTCTATCTGCAACTGTTTTATTTATTTTCTTTTTTTTTTTTTTTTTGGTAGAGAGATGACTAAAGTGCTCTTTGTATGGCAACAGTAGAGACAGTACTGACGTGGACCCCAGATGGAAGCAGCCAGACTGTACACATGGGTTGAGGACCCACACGGACATCCAAAGAAGGCACAAGGAGGATGTCTGAGGAAATTTATAGTGGGCTCTTGGCTTAGCTTTCTCTTTTTGCACATTTCCATTAAAGATTTTTAAAGAAATGCTATGTTTGAAGGAATCGCTGAAAAAAGCTTCAGCAATTTCTGTAAACACTGATTTAGGATTTTATTATTGGAAGCGCCCAGAAAATACCAACTTATCTGTGACTACGTACAGATGTCTGTAGTAACAGCCTAATGAATGTTGTCACTTGAGAAAGTTGAACTACATATAATTTCCTTTACCCCAAGGACAGAAAAAGCTTGATTTTCCCTTGTCTTATCCTTGGACTACTCAATTCCGACAGCAAGTCAAAGTTGTATATAAGGCGCAGGATAATGGAAAAAATCAGACCCAGACACTAAATTGGTATGACCATGGAAACCAAAACTGACAATTTTAGGAGAACTGATGACTGCCTTGAATTTTCCCCTTCAACAGAGTTGCTGCAGTGCTGCAGAGAACTGAGCGTGACACATACCATGATTATTATTGTTTGTAGGCAGACTATTACACGTGGGCAAAGAATCCAGTTCAGTAATGCAGCAACAACACATCGTGCACAAACATATGCTAAGGCTAGCTGTATGACCCAGCCAAGAAACCTGCTTTCTTTTCACATAACCTTCTGAGGCAGTAACTCCCTTTTCATGACCAGGATTGGGAAATGGAAAGGCATGAAGTACAGCCAGCGGACCAAGTTGCACCTCAATCTACAAATGCTTATGAGGAAGCCAAACTTAAAACATGTAAGCTTACTTTCTGCTCTTAAACAAACAAAAAAAAACAACAAAAAAACCCCCACCACAAAAAAAACCACCAGGAAAAAAGAAACAAAAAATCCAACAAAAAACTCAACCCCCCAACAAAAATAACAAAACCCCAAACCTAAAATACAATTTATTTCAGCAGAAATTGAAGAGACTAATCATGTGCTTCAAGTGTTTCCCACATAGGGGACATCACACAGCAGGTAACCCACATACACAAATTTGTATGATGTTACTGTCCAAGGTTTTTATTTTTAGCGAACGGGAATGTTCCTGTCAGTGTAAGCATTTTAAGCAGCGATCCTACGTTTTTCCCACCCAATCAGCTGTCACGGAATGACAATTTCACAGAATTCATTTCCATGAATTATACTAAAAATCAACAAGCTGATAAATATAATTTTTTGCCAATTAGTTCAGTTAATTTCTTGCCTTTCAATTTTCCCTGAGTTTGACTCGGATGGTTTTGTAAAAGCACTTTACACTAGGATTTTTGATCCTGATAGAACATGATAGAAGTGTTAACAGCTTCAGTGGCAGTGGTAATTGTTTTTAACCATTCTCATCCTAAGAGTACTCTTACACATGGTCCAGTACAGGAGAAGCTACTTCCAGCACAGGACAAGATACGCCCTCACAAAGCAAGAGTCCTCATTTTAGGCTTTTTGCCAAGAGCAATCCCACACAAGTAACACATTTCAGCCACCAATCCACAACTTGCAATTTCTCTAAATGGTGATAAGATGATCAATTCAATATAGTACATATGTGAGATATATAGAACTCCCCCCCTTGCCATCGACCTTTCTCCTCTGCTCTACTTTTCTCATTATTATACACCAAAACCAAAAAAAAAAAAAAAATACTGATAGCATCATCTCATTTGGGTAAGTCAAGGCACACAGACCCAACAACTGCACACCTATAAAATGGAGCATGCTCAGCTAAGAGTGGCCTTGGAGCTCCTGGGTAGCTGCTACCCAAATGTGCCCCTGCAGTCAAGGGGCATCCACTTGGCAGCAAACACACTGCAAATCCCAAAGAAATTACATACCGCAGAAATTTGCATACCATTTTGTTAAGTTGACTGTGATTGAAAGACCCATGATTATACACAAAGTTCTCCTAAGGTCGACAACAGAGTAAAAAAAGGCATGAGCAGGTATGCTAAAGCAGGATCAAATAAATTGTTTAAATGTCACTGCAAAGGTAGTTCTCACGAATGTCTCCGTGGCCAGTCTACTGCCATTAACATAGTTAGAAAGTCTGTAATGGGAAGAAAATTATTACTACATAAAATATTCCTGCAAAGAGAGACTGCTGCAGAATTGAAATGAAAAGATGTAGCTCAATCTGTTAATGCCCATCCCACATGTGTGAATGTGATGAACAGTGGAGAATGAAATGACTGTTAAATCTCTGTTAACAAGGGTATTTTAAATAGTATACATGGGTCTTTCTGTACTGGTACCATGTCTTAACAAAATTTTATAGGGTTATTCATGTTAATCCCCAAAACTAGCACTAGCACTATCAAAACAAAACCTCCAAGAAGAAACCAAGAGATGGCCATTTTCTACAACAGTGGGTGGAGTTGTTTTTGTGAGAAGGATGCAGCTTGAGAGAGTGAGATAGGAATAGAGAAGAAACTATTTTTGTCAAATTCAAGCTTGCTCTGTCTCCCAATGAGCTTGGTTTCTTCTCATTCTTTTTTAACCCCCATTTTCAATGAAAGTTATCATTGCTAGTGGTTCAAAGAAATTTTTTTTATTTAGGAAAAAAAAAGAGAAATGAGCACTTGTTCAACTGCAATTTTCATAGAAACGTGCTTTTAATATCAGAGATTTCATTTTTCTTTCTGCTTTGTTTACAGCTTTCCTGGAAGGCTTTAAAGCTAAAACTTTCTAGGTATCTGATTTCTTACATGAATCCAAATGTGAGTTTCTTTAATAGCTTTAATACAGAACAGAGCTGTCATTGAGTGTCTCTAAATACCTGATGTGCATAGTTTTATATACTTGGAAAAAAGATAGCTAGATGACAATAGAGATGCTAACATATCTGTACGACAGACTTTTAGAATTAGTCATATGCTAATTCTTTCCTTGATGCCATTGATAACATGTTATTAGATCACTGAGTGTGTGTGTGTGCATGTGTGCACATGTGTAAAGGATATCCAAAACTGACTAATCTGAAGCATTACAGATTAATCCTACCTCCTCCACCCACCCAGACTAAGTATCAGCACTTTAAGCTGTGTTCTACCAATACAGCTACACCCCTCCTCTTTGACTCTCCATTCTTCTCCCTTCACTTGACTGCTTTCAGTGGTTTTGAATTGAGAAACATCAAAAACTGTCAGCAAGAGTTTAGAATGAATTACTATCAGAAAATTATTGGGGTCTTTAATTAAAGAAAATACAATATTTTTGTTCTCCCCATGTTCTTCCTCTCCTCTCCCCACCCCAAGAATAACCAAAATATGCCTCTGCAATCAATACAGCCTCTGCAAAGCAAGCTCGATTTCTTCTCTTTCCTTCATTTTCACTACCAGTAATAGCTCCATGATTAAGACTCAGCTGACAGTTCTCATGCCACAGAAGTTGAAAAAAATCCAGCTCACTCCTCCAGTAGCTGATTTGGTCCTGGAGTATGGAGGGGGACATGGAGAGATAAACATATCTGGTCGGAAGACATCTACAGTACAGCAATGCTCCCTGCTCAAAGCTACCAAAGCACCCATCCCAGGCAACTACAGACTCCCAGCAGATAACAGATTTAAGTATTCCACTCAAAATAGTAAGAAAAAATTCTGAAGGTTTCCATATGAACCCGGCAGAATTGACCAAATGTATCCATCTGTTCGCTTTCATATAAGCAATATGTACGCTGCCAGTATTGGACCTCTTCTAGGGCAGGGCCCTGGGACTTCAATTACATCTGCCACTTCCCCAGTTTACAGCAGCCTCATCAGCAAAGCATGAAATTTTTTTATTTTTTTTAAAGCCTCAAAATAGCATCCTGAGGAAACACACAAGAAAATGACTATTTCTACATTTCTTCCCTTTTCTACCTGATGACTTTGCCTCAGTACCTAATATTAATATCAAATGTGATGTTCTGAGCTGAGAAACATGGAAGCACTTCAAGAAAGCCTTTTAGTGTCTCATTTCCATCTCCTCAGCTCAGAAGGGACTATTTCATAAGCAAATTTGAACACCTTGAAGCAACTCATGATGAGAGTATCCAGAAACAAATTAGTTACCTCACCTCTATTAAAACTGGCAAAGCAGCAAATCCTTATCCCTCCTCACAGTATATAATCACCAATACAACAGAACTTCCTCATATGGCTTCACCTTACATACCCCAAACTTGAATTATATAATATAGATTACTTTTGAAAATTTATATTGCTGATAATGTTGCTTCTTTCAGCTATGGCAGTTTTTTCAGATACAAGCATGAAAATCTGCTTCCTTGAATGCAAAGCAGTATTTCTTACTTTAGCAACTGGGGTACATGCAACCAATCAGCACAAGCAACCCCCTAATAAAAGGCAAAGGTAAAATTTGAGTAATGCACTAAATCTCTTGTGTTCTTCAGAGGACTGAATTCTCACCAACCCATGCTATAAAGCCTCTGTGATGTGGTTTGCTTTTCTCTCTAAATATCTGGTCTATCGGCAGGAATTGCACAACTACTGCTCCAACTTTTCGAACACTTCATCAGAACTGCCACACTCTTAATTGTGATTGGCCTAATATAATACATATATTATCGATAAGAAAATAAATGCAGCACTGCTGTGTCTACACACACTAACATTCATGACCAGAGCCACACGTTTTTTTCTCAAGTCATTCTCACTGTCAAGTGACTTTTCTTTGCCATCCAAGGATCCATAAAGCAGTACTTACTGATTTAAAAAATGGAGCAAGAAGGGCTGGCAGAAGCTGAGGAGAAAGACGTACACGTGAAGACAAAGACAAAAAACAATTTAGAATACACCGGCACTGCCAGAGACCACTCCAACCTGGAGTAACTGCTGGACTTCTGACCAACCCAACTCATCTGCTGCTGTTCACAAATTGCAGAAAATAGCAGGATGCTACTAAGTCTCTCTAAGTAACAGCCCTCTGATGACCTAAGTGAGAGGGAGAGGGCTGTAGAGCTCTACAGTGTAAAATTCTTAATTTACAGTTTAACATTATAAAAATTCCCTGGTTAAAAAATGTTGAATCAAACTGAGCATTCAACAAAACGCTGTACTTTAAGATTGTACAATCATTCCTAATTTAGCCATTGAAAGCACAAGCTAAGATTCAATCTTTGTGCATACACACTGCAATACTTTCTAATTACATGATCAAATTCCAATTTTTTCTAGGAGAATACCACCCCAGAAGAGCCAGCTCTGGGAATGAACATGAGTTGCATACTTACAGACAAAGTTGCCTGCTGGACCATTAACTCATTCATTTTAAGTACTGGAACACAAGAATTGAAGGCAGCAGAGATTTGCAAGCCCAAAGGAGGACAGTTTTTCAGGAATCCAAAATCTTTGCAGGAAGCCCTTAGACGTACATGTCCCACTTTCTGACCTGGTATACCTGAACATATACTTGGGGATGCCATATTTTGCAGTCAACTGATGCTATATTTTAAAGATATAAACAGCTATAATAAAGTGAAAACAACACTTAGAAAAGTCAGATCTGACCCAGATGCATTTAGAAGCCTATATCACAGGAGTTACCTCCCCTACACTTCAAATGGAGGCAGAGGGGTATCTCTGAAGACTTGCAGGGAGGAGTCCTGTCCAAGTAAACTCTGCATTTCCCTCTCTCCGCTGACTGAACAGAGATCTTCAGAGAGGATCCTTTCTGCTTAAGCTAAATACTTTGTCTTTGATTATCATCATGGTAAACTAAGTGCCTGTATCTACCTGAGATCGATGTCACTGAAAGCCCAATCCCTCTACAATCCTACCCCCAGGCCAGTTTGGTGCCTGGACTGCACGTGGCCCTGGCCTCCTTGGTGCACAGTTCCATCACTTTGGAAAAAGGGTAGAAAATGTCTTGTTTTTTTTCCAAGGGTTCCCCTAAAACAGGTGGCAAGGGCACCCTTCTGAGGTATGGGAGTTCAAACACTTCCAGGTGGTCCAGAAACTCCCTAAAACAAATAAAATTACAGAATCACAGAATATGCTGAGTTGGAAGGGACCCAGAAGGATCATCGAGTCCAACTCTTGACTCTGCACAGGGCCATCCCCAAGAGACACACCATGTGCCTGAGAGTATCATTTAGAACTAGGCAGACCTCAGTGCAAATGGACTGATGGCAGGACTTAGGATAACTGTAATTACACAAGTAGGATTTGAGTGAATTAGGCTGTTTTCTTCCCCTTCAAGAACTTCCCCCCATCTATAAAATGAATACAGTAACAACAAGATGGATGTTTTGAGAGGCAATGAATATCTTTACAACATACAGATAACACAGTGATAAGTATCACAGAGAAGTCCATATGAAGTTATTAATTTCCACAAGTATTTCTTATACCAATAATATCAAAGAAATGATGTTTTTAAGCTGTGGTTTGAATGTGTGCAGAGTATGCCTGCCACAGGGCCACAGAAAAAGGATTAAAAAAAATAATATGGAATATCTTCTCATTCTGTCAGCACCGTCATTTCAGTGGTCTGATATGTGATCATGTAATTAAAGACCGTATCATAATGCATATGCACAAAGGGGCTGAATTAAGGTTGTGCAGGCAAATCTAATTCTGGCATTTCCTATGCTCTGAGTGCCTGACTTCACAATCTTAGCGTTCATTTATCAAACAGTTTCTGTATGTAATACCGTACATTATATACACCTTCCACATTGCTGCATATTCTGATCCTGTGAGCTATGTTTACACACATATGAACATACACATACTGCAAAAGTAGAACAATACACAGCCATATTCTGGCCACTGCCCTTTTACTCTTCTGCAGCATATCCTCCCCATTATATTTACTACCATCAAGAATAAACTTCTGAGGGGTGCCAGCAGTTAAAATGTTCTTTTTGCTTTTACTTTTTAGTACACGGAATGCGTGTCAACACTTCCAGTTTCTTACTTGCTCCTAAAAAATATTTTAAGTAGCATCTACCGTGTATGAGCCATTTGTGGATCAGAGCACACGTGCACAAATATGTGGAGCTCTTTTCCTGGGCCCTGAACAGAAGCTCTTCTGTTAAGCTGAGCCAGTAGAGGTGACCACTCCTTGGAGTTCTAAGAAGGCAGGATTAGAGCAGACATTGCTTTTGGCCCTGTGCTATACAGGGCTCCTCAGCCTGCTGTGGGTGCCCAAGAAAACTTTGGCATTTAGGGCTGAAGAAAGGACTGCTCTCCACTGGTGCCAGAGAGGTGGATGAACAGCTTGACCATCTTCCCTTCTAACTCACTGGATTGCACATTCCCATTGATTTAACCTTGAGCACAACAAAATTCTTTTTTAACATGTTCTGGTTCAGTTTGGTTTATCCTTGGGAAAATGCACTTTTTCCCCCACTTCTTGCAACTTCAGAATTTTTTCTATTTACTGAGCAAAACTTTCATCCCAGCCCTTAAAGGACTGCAAGAAAGAGCTCCATTAAGGCACTTTGTTGTGTTTTCTTGCTCCAACACTGACTGCTTTGTCTGTCAAGCTCTGGTCAGACACCAACGCTTACCCAGTTACTGGATTTTCCAGCCTGCCATTGGATGCCTTCCTGATACTCACAGTATCGGTTCTAACTGGGATCCTTGTGACACACAGGTAGTTTTGCCAGCTAAGCCCAAAAGAAGATGCTTCATTCCCAGCCAGAATATGTGTGAACTCGGTCCATACCCAGCATTTATTCCCCAGTCACTGTCCATTGCTTTAAAACATCACTCACTAACACCCAAAATACATCTTTCCAAAAAAGCCAAAAAAACCTCACACAACCAGCTTTAAATACTAACTACACGCTGTTGCAATAGCACACACTGGTCCACAGCTCTCAACCAGGAGTTCTCAGACAAGTTTTTCCTACAGCCACATGTGACAAAATGCATAATTTGTTCAGGTTTTGGCATGCGTGCTCTGTCACACGATAATAAATACTGCACTGTTAGACCTCACAAGGCAGGTGAGCATGCCCTCACTGAGGAAAAATCACCCTGGTTTGTACTAATGATAGCCACAGTGAACTCCAGGACTGAAATAATGGGAATTTCCTCTTGCACAGCTTCATAAAAACAATGCTGAACACTCACAGACACTAAAACCACCTTGAATCTGAGCTTCCAGAGAGGCAGTTTGCAGTCTCACACAGTTAACAGTCTAGATCCTTTCCTCCTCCTCACACCACTTTTCTCTCTCAATTTCATAGAATACAACCTACAGTTGTCCTAGAATTTCAGAAAGTGATAATTTTCTGTAGAGGTAGTTTATCTGACATTGGGCCTATAGCACAGGAGGGCACTTGTAGCTTCTAATCATCCTCTCCATCTGTTCACCATAAGCAATGTTGATCTTCAAATTACACAACCTACACAATCCTGAAAGAGTCTTTTACTTTCCGGTAGGACAATCTGCTCCTTCCCTTTCCCCGTTTATTGCAATCTGCAGGATCCTTGCACTGCCGCACATACGGAGAATGAGAACATATCAATCCACCCTAAATGACCTCGAAAGGCTGAATCAGTTAACCAAAATAGGCAGAAACTGCAGCTTTCCAGTAGACTCCCCCTCCCTGAAGTTATCTGTAAATCCCATTCTTTGCAGTGCAGACCCTGCAGTAAGACTCTGATTATAAACGTGGTCCCAAACAATGCCGAAATTATTATGTCAGTGCCACTGTGGGGTCTGAAATACTGTTCCTTGCAGCCTATCCTGAGGCATTCCGGCCAATACAGCCCAATCCTTCCTTCAGGCATGCAGCCTTGGAGCTGCCCCAGCCCGGCATCACGCCACCCACACCTCTCCCCATGCTTTGCAAGGTGTCTGCAACAGCACGGATGGGCAGGAGGGGCAACAAGCCAGCTGGCAGAGCTGCACTCCTTTGTCTGCCCAAGAGACAACCATTTCAAAATAGAAATGCTATGGGTGAGGCTTCCAGGAGAGAAAACAGGCAACCATGATGAGGAAGGAAAGAACTCAGACACTTTGGTACCTGATCACAGGTGCTCCTGCAAGCTCAGATCACATGGGAAGCAATTAACACACAGAGAAGAGGAAGAGAAGGAACAGCCACCCAGCCCTCCAAAACCTGAAATGAACTTTTTTAAAGATTTGTAGTGATAGAGCATCTTTGACTGTTTGCCTATAGCAGAAGTACTGTGTGTATTGTTCTACCACCACACAGCTGCTGCCTATTGCACCCCTCCCACCCGCAGCAACTGAAAATGACATAAAGGACAGCTGAAATGCTGGTTCCTTGTCAGAAACACTGTCACCACAGCACCTGGTTTCCATACTACCATCACACACCTTGTGGCTTCAGTGCAGCGATGCCCAACCAGGGAGCTGAAGGGAAGATGTCATCAGTGAAAAACCTGAGATCACTCAAACATGATGCACCACCACTGACCCTCCTGGCCCACAGAGGAAGTCCAAGATGCTGTTCACAGCATGTCACTTGCTTGGTATGAGCCAGCAAAGGCAAAAGACCATGGTGGTAAGTGGCATAAAAAACTGCCAGACTTACAAAACAAACGAAGTAAACCCACAAAAAGTCATACAAAAACACCAAAGCTGGTCCATCCGCCCTGAAGCCAAAAGATGCTCCACAACATGGATCTGAGCAACACAGGGTAAGTTAGCCCAAGCAGGGACAGCCAGGCTATGAGGGATACTGAAGAGCTGACAGTATATGGCCAAGTGGCTGCCATCACTTCAGCAGCTTTATCACACCAATGGTTGGTAATGCTCTACACACCACAAAACAGTTCTTGATGTTATTAGTGCACAAGCCACTGTGTCTGTATTTCTCTTAAAGCTCCATCCCCTAGACATCTGTGAACGCATGAGAATCCAGCTTTCATTACATTTTTATTAGGTCTCTATCCTTCCTGCTTCTGGGGAAAGCTGGTATATAAACACTACTTCTGACTTAAGGCCTGAAGTAAAACAAAACCATCAGGATGTATTTTATTTTCATCTTAACATTTATAAGTCAATGTAAGAATTTTTTTAAGCTATGCACTATCAAATTAAAAAAAAAAAAAAAAGCCTTCTATTACAAAAAATATCTCCAGGTACTTAAAACTTTGGGCATAAACAACTGAGGGTACTAGGCATGAGTACAAAGGGATAACTAACAATGTCTTACCCCCACATATGCCCCCAATCTGGCAAGCAGCCCTGAAAAATATGGCAATGCGGCTTTTCCGCGGCTCTCAGTATCATTTGTTAACCATACTACAACATACTATTTTTAGCCACTTCTGCCTCACAAATGGAGTCTTTACACACAAATCCCTGCAAAAACACAAAACTTCCCAAGACATACTTCGGTCTTGGGCAAATTGACTCCAGGCATCAGAAGCCACGTGTCCTCCTGACGCCGGGTAGTGGCAGGGAGCGTTGATGTACACTGTGCTGCAGCCCCAGTGCTTGAAATCTTTCATTCTGTAAGTGTTGTGATGAGTAAGGACTTGATGTTTTACTTTCAAAATGTTTCTTTGTCTGTATTGCTACATATTTGCTCTGCCAGCTATTGTGGAACCTCATAGATTACAGCTGAATTTAGTTAGCATCAGGTTTGCTAACAAGAAGAAACATAGAGCATACATTTTTCATTATTCTTTGCTTCATATACATAGATGTTCATAGGTATGTTATTTACATGATAAAAGGTTACTAAACTACTCCAGTAGCTGTACGAAACAACTCTGAATTAAGCAATTCAGTATCAAGATTTCCACATTGTCAAAATAACTTTTTTAAGATCAGAAAGGGCTAAAATGCAAAATGGGTCAGAGTGGGCTTAATTCTTGGAGTGTTAATTTTCAGAAGTAGCAAGAACTGACAGCTCCTATTGGCTTGAGAGAGACACACGTGGGTACACCAGGTTTGCAGTCATATCCTAAGCAGCAGTCTGTAATTCTTTGCCAGTCTGCACCGCAGCAGAAAGGGAAAGCTTTTCAGTCCTTCTCCTAGAAAGAGCAGACCGCAATTTTAAAAATAAACAGGGCATTAATAAATGCACCCTGGCATAGGCATTATCTCCAAAGGACTAGTTAATACTTCTGATTTTAAGGTTCAACTCGAGGCAACGTAGCTTTCACAGGGCCTAGGGAAGGTGACTCAGAAGACATCACTATGATGGGTAACAAGTCTTAACATTCCTTTACCTCCATTCCCAATGATCCTGCAGTGAACATACCAATATTTGTCTGTGCTGTGCTCAGTAGAGCCAAGTAGATATTGTCCACTGCCTTACCAGGGACCATGTCTTCAAATGGCTACTTCCAAACACATCCCGCTCTAAGAGCAATACCATAAAATGAAGAAAACTTACAACCCAAGATACAACACTGTCCGCTGACTGTGTTGCAGCACTCATAAGATTATCCTCTTTCAATATTCTTGAGTACACACAGAAAGTCTTCCAAGCCTCACAAAACCATAGCCTACAAACACTGCAACACTTTAAGGCAGAGCCCAAGTTCCACTGCAAATGGTCATATCTTCTTTTCTCCTTTTAACCGCGTGAAACAGAAGTACAAAGAAGCAATCAGGCAAAAACTTTGGGGAGACAAATATTAATTTTCCAGTAAGTAGAAGTGTGGGCATTGGAGGGGAAAATGCAAGATATCAACTGTAGCAAGATACAATTCAAGCTCAGAAATAAGCATAAGCAGCTTGAATGTTGTTATAACAGAATCCAATGGAGGCACTCAGAATATCATTAAATGTAGTGAGATGCTTCCATGTGCCAGGGATGCTGGTGGCAATATGATTAATATTCCAGGTACAAAAGCAAAAGGAAGTGGGTTTCAGTGTGGTTTTTAACTCAGGACCCTGGGGGGAAGGAATTAGTTCAAGCCTGGAACAAATCTCTGGAAATTAATGATAAATCAGACAGAGGGGTCAATGTACTATAAGGGACACATCTAAAGCCATTATTTTATAACAGCTGATGGCAATAGCTGCTCAGGAGGGAAAAAATAAAATGCTGATTTTACAGATATTCAGGGATGTGGGAATTAGCACTCTAGGGAAAAAGAGCAGAAAAGATGGCAGGATACAAAGGTCCACCAAGATTTATTGAAAACCAGAGGGGAAATGTAAGGTAAGGGGAATGAACATTCAGTGCACACCAAACAGACACTGAAAAACACAATAATTAGACAGAATAGTAAAGTAGCCACTATTATAGAAAAATAAAAATAAAAATTAAAAAAGGGCAGCTCGCCAACAAAACTGAAAGCATCACTGCAGTCAGGAGTGAAGGTGCACAGAGCAGCAGCCCCGTGATCCCAATCACAGTTCAGCCATACTGACTAGATATTCCCCCCTGCCTTTTTCTGACTACCACTGACTAGGTAATAGCAAGCTTAATACATCTAGATTTATGATTAAAGAGTACTTAGAAAAGATTGATTTGCCCTGCCCGACAGCAAACATGAATAGCCTGGAAGAAAGAAATAAAGGGTTAGAAATCACACAGACTTCACAAGACATGAAAAGGGACAAAAGTGCTGGCCTTAGTGGCTTTTATTTGAAAAAATAAGTCCACCCCCCAGCCTTCAGATTACATACCCCTTTGTACCAGAGGCAGGATAATAAAATGCTGCGTAGAATGACACCAACGTGATTCTTGCCCAAGAAGAAATCATTGAATGCATAAGCAAACTTTTCCATCCTTACATGCCTTGCATACTATACTCTTTAAATATATGCGTCAAAGCTAAGAAAACTTAAGTGGAGCAGGTTAAAACACGTTCATGGGGCATCATACACTATTATTTACTTGTCAAACACATTCACTCAAGAGGGGTTGGCTTTCAGAGAAGTCAGATAATATTCAACGTCAGAATCTAGTTCATAATAAGTGGTATCTAAATGCAACAAGCCACTACACCACTAAAGATAAAAATCTTCTATTCAGTGCTAATCAAAATACATAAAATGTGCTAAATCTTGACACCTGGAAGAGGAATTAATATGTTCCCTGAATACAGGCTTAAGAGTACTGTCACTGCTGGTGTCAGCATCCAAAATTTCTCCGCTCCCCCTTGCACGATGAGGGCTGTGACAACCATCCTTGTGGACTGACATGCACTGACACACGCCGACCACAAATCAGAGGAAGATGTCAAGTGTTCTCTACTAGCCAGCTGTCCACAAAATAAAATATAGTTGCTCTGTTGATGGAAAGGGAAGGCTCAGCTGCTCATTTACTGAGTGATCTTCAACTTTGTTTTGAGAGACGAGTAATGCACACCACACTCGGAGCTCTGCAATCCTTTACCTATCATGTGCTGCAACTAGCCAGGACTTCATCCTAAGCAGCTGTCAACTCAACATTTTCAAGAGCAACAAATTCATTAAAATCGTATAATTATGGCTGAAACTTTCCAAGATATCCAGGACATTTAATCATACGGCTTGGTTTCAAATTAACCAAGCCTCAAATACTTCAACCAGTCTTAAAATTTCAGACTATACATCTATATATTTGTCAAATACCTCAAATTATTCAGATTATTGAAAAGGCCTTATCCTCAAATTACTCTTCTACTTTTAAAATGCAGCTTCCATAGTAACAAAACTTCAACAGAAAAGAATTCATAAGAAAAAAATTAAAATGGATGCATACATCTGATAACACAGCTCTCTCGAAGATATTAGATGTTATAAATTAAATAGCATTGAAACCAGTCATTTTTAAGTTAAAACCAAAATAATCAAAAATCCCATTAAAACCCAGTTACTTTCACAGGTACAGAGTGGCAGAAATACAAACAGGCCACAACAGGACATGACTTAAGGCACTAATCTCACTCGAGTTGGCCAAAAGCACAGAACAAACACAAGCCGGATTCTGGAAAAACACAAGAAAGTTTATGACTCTTTCTTCAAATTTGCATCCAAATTACAACTATCCAAAGAAATCTGCAGTTCCTCATGTCCTCTCTACTTTGTAACATGAAAACCTCCTGCAGTACAATAGACTGTTTTGCCCAACCACTGGGCATTAAAATTTACTACTAGAAAAGTTGATGGCGGTTCTCATTATTTATTTGCTCTTAAGCTCAAGTAGAAATGGCTATATTTGGAAAGGATAAAATATATCCAAGGCACGTTGGGATAAAATAAACTGGTAGTTACCTGCAGCCACTCATGGGTACAAGAAACATTAGGAAAAGTACAAGAGATGGAACTTAATGGGCAAAGTGAAGGCAAGACTGACTGCCAAAGACAAGTGAAACAAAATTATTACACAGGGTTTGCAGTTTCTTCCATCAACATCGCTGTAGGGCATTGGATATACTCAGAGGGAAAAAAGAGCTTGTTACCCCTCCTCTCTGTAATTCCACAACGTAACTACATTTTACCATTCCCTTCTCATTCCTGTTGTCACAATTAACAATGTGCAAGCTACACAGCTGATATCAGCCTGGTGTATCCCTGTGCTCCTCACGTGGGTTTTTCCCAGTGTAGAGCTGGTTACATTACTTTGTTCCTTTCCCTTCCTTTCTTCCATAGGGAGCCTTCATCTCAAACTAAATCTTAAATAGAAGCGACCAGTTTCTCCTTGCAATCTGATTATCAATTTGCACCTCAGCAAAGGAAGGCTAGAACTCTATTGTTTTGTTAATTGTCAATTTGCATCTTTGAAAGGTGTTGTGCATTTTCTTCTTCTGGCAGGTTAGGACTAATTCTGTATGTTAACATATATGTGGGTGGTGTGGGTAAAAAACGTTTTCTTTTGAAATGCAGTTCATTTAAATTGTGCTGTTTTATTTAATTTCTCTTGCTAAGTTCCTTCATTTACTTGGACAAATCTTGTTCAAAAGGTAGTAGGGACCACCCTGCCTAAGAAAGGGCAAAAAGATTAATGCTCTCTTTCCAGTAGGTTTTTATAAGTTTATTTAAATATTAGCATCTAAAACCAGAAAAATAAAACATTAAAATTTCATTACACTTTGCATTTATGATAATCAGCAAGGGAGCTGGCAAACATGTCTTTGCAAAGGTAGCTGGAGAGTTGTAGACATCATCCTTATGCTGACTTCAGTGGAAGAGTATTTCTTTTAAAATAGGTAGTTTTTTAAAAGTACACATGTAAAAATTGCACACAGTAAGTCAACCAAGAGGCTCCAGAAAGCTCCACAGATCTGGCTGGCTGCTCACCCCAAGGATACAGACCTGCTTTCACAATTTAACTGCATTAACAAGTCTGAGAGTTGAAGCAGCTTCGTATTCGCTTCCCTATTACTTCATACAGATGCCACTGTCCACCTAAACATCTCCATCAGATTATTGCCTGACTGAAATCAGGCTCCAAGCCCACCCATATCCAGACACTGTTCATTCCTGTGCCCATCCCTCCACAATGCCTCTCAGTCTCTCTGTGAGTGCCAGTTTTCAGATTCAGCAACAACAAATCATTTCCTGCATTTTACTTTTTGCACTCCTGCAAAGTCCCTTTCCTCTGTTAAGGATATATAAAATTGATTGATTCATGAACAATGTAATTGTTAATTAATTTTCAAATGCAGAACAGTTGGAGATGTGAGCTTTTCAAATTCCAAGTTGCAAACAAAGAGGTGGCCAAAGCCACTCATAATGAATAACAGGGCAGACCTCATCTCAGTCACCAAGAACACATGTGAAATGGATACCTTGTGGTCCTACAAGTCACCACTTGAGGTA
Source organism: Platyrinchus mystaceus (assembly GCA_035041135.1). Taxonomy (NCBI): domain Eukaryota; kingdom Metazoa; phylum Chordata; class Aves; order Passeriformes; family Tyrannidae; genus Platyrinchus; species Platyrinchus mystaceus. The sequence goes on along the minus strand of JAWWLV010000045.1, from coordinate 72,299,040 downwards.
GAACTGTGTGGAAGAAATTTTTAAAATCCTCCAAGCTACAAAAAGTAGGGAAAGCCTGAAAAACATAGACACAAATTTATCCTGACACAAATTTATTCTGAATCATAGAATGGTTTGGATTCTCAGGGGCCTTATGAAGATCATCTAATTCCAATCCCCCTGCCATGGGTAGGGACATCTTCCCCTAGACCAGGTTATTCAACCCTCATCCAGCCTGTTCTTGAACACCTCCAGGGGTGGGGAATAATGCTTAAGTGAAAAAAGCAAGCAGAAATTCCTGCTAAATTTCAGAGTGCCACCAAGATGAACACTCTAGCTGAGACTACGGTCTATCCAAGCACAGGAAGATTAAATCCAGTAACTACAGGAACACCTAACAAGACAGAAACTCTTAGTTTCACAGAAGGATATGTCTTATTATCACTTTCACCTGAAGTTGGATTAAGAATGGGGACTGAGAAGAGGAGAATCAGAACATGACATATTGTCTTGGTACACCTGTCAATGCTTTACTGAAGGTCACGTTAGTGTCCTGTGTTAGGACTGGACAGTGTTAACTTTATCTGCCAGCACATGCTAAATTTTCAACTGGGTGTTAACAAAAAATAAACCAACCCATTATAAAACAAACAAAAAAAAGAAACAGCCTGGAAATCCTGACAACTGGATCTCACAGACTAAGATCAAAAGGGAAGATTTCATGAAAAGTATCTCAAAGTAATAGACTTCCATGCACTTTAACTCTGTTAACAACTGCAGGTCCTGACCATCTTTGAGCACTTGCAACCTTCTAGAATCAGGACCCAGGTCAGCCATGCTCTCACAACTTTTTTTTTTCCAAAGAAATCTGGAAAGCAGGCTAAGATGAACTGGAACACTGAACGCTTGTTAAAACCATATAAAGGAGCAGGAAAGTATTTTATTATCCACATTGGAGAACATTCTTAATTTTACAGACTTCTCCCACCAAGCTGAGACTTGTTATAATGCCCACCAGCTATATGTTTGTGAAGATCAAGGACATTTACAGCTATCATATCAGAAGAAATATATGTGTCCAAAGAACAGGAAGAGAGAGGGCGTCTGGTATCAAATCATCCTATTTTACATATAAAAGTAGGCCCAAAAGTTAAAGGACTGTATAAGTTTGAACACAGGAGAGTTAGAGGTGTGAGTAAAACACTAAACTTGGTTCTGTTCAATCAGAACATCAGAATTCAACCAATTCAATGATCAGAATTCTGTTAAATCCAGGAAACATAAAATAAAAATAAACAAAGTCTTACTATAATCTTAGGCAAATTATCAGAAACAGTTCCTGTAACTGGGGTTGAAATATTACAAAATTGTCACGAAACTCTTAGTACTTTCTATTTTCATGTCTCAGGAGTGACAAAAGCAGCTTCCCTTATGATCTTTGTACTAGACCTGGGCTGAAGGCACAGAGATTAGATTTAGACCTCGACTCCACCACAGCATCAGGATTTGACTCACTTTCCTACTTTTCAATTGACAGTTTTAGAAAACTTAAGAAGACAGTGGAAATACTGAAAACCTTCCTAATCACATGGGCAGATCCAAGTCAACCATTTAGACAAAAAGATCTATTAGAGATGTGACGTCCCTTTTTGACAGTAAAGATTAGGAAAGAGAGACTTTTTCATTCAGATTTACTCATCCGTCCTTTTGTGACGGACACACAACACAGTATACATACCAAGTAGTGCATTTATGCATGAAGCAGCCTTCATTACAGAAGGTAAACCTAGATTTGTTGAAATTTTGATACCACAGACACAGATTAGGAGACCCAAAAGCAATTTTGTCAGAGGTACTCCTTGAAAATAAAAATAAATCATGTCCTGTTTGATGGTTGGATGATCAGGCATAGCCCAGCTTTGGATTTGACCTGAATTTCTTTTACTCTTATTAAAGAATCAAAACTGATAAGGTAGTGCAAGTTGACATGTCTCACATCCACATACTGAATTATCTCACCTATTCTCTCTGTGTTATGTCCTGGCAAAGAGGAAAAATTCCTCAGCTGGCACTGAACACTTCAGCTGGTGGCATTCCCTACCAGGGACAGCGCAGTAAAAACTAAACATCTGCCACAACTGGGCATGTGGGAATCTTAAAATCAATATCTCCATGCCACTACAATGGCTAAAGATACACAATTCTCTAACACATATATACAAGAAACTGTATCTATCCACAACAGTACAGTGGTCATCATTTCACGAGACATGTCAAAATCCTTCAAATACTCCACAGATCATTTTGGCACTTCCAGTAGGTTATTTCAGTATCTAGGAACACATTTCCCGCCTCAAAAGATGAAGTATTAACAAAAGATATTCAGTAATCCTGACCTGACAGGTACACTTTTCCCTTCAAACAAAACTGAGTAACTATTCAAAGACCTCTCTTTGGGGGGGGGGGGGGGGGGGGGGGGGGGGGGGGGGGGGGGGGG
>JAWWLV010000045.1:72271474-72296554 GCA_035041135.1 Platyrinchus mystaceus | reverse complement strand
TTCCCCCCCCCCCCCCCCTTTACTGCTCCAGACTAATAGTTCAAACATATTTACTGTTCTCTATGACTTACTCCAGGGCAAGGACCCTGCTGTGTTCTCTGCCCCCAGAGTAAATGCCAGACCTGTGTGTAACACTGCCTGGGAAACAACACATTGGTTGGACACAGCCTCTGGGAATCTGACTTGACCTGAAGCAAATGGGAACACCAGACACACCACCTATTGGAAGAGACCTAAAAGTCCTCTGAAAGATGATATTCTGACTTCCTCTCCGGAATCCAAGTAATGAATTTCTAACAATTTCACTACGTCAAGAATTTCACTAAACCAAAAAAACACCTGATTTCCATTACTGTCCTTCAGATACCCAGAGAGGGCTTGACAATAATTCTCCAAGCACCAGAACAAGAGACTAAATGTGCCTAACCCTGAGAATTTTTATGAGGACTGTTTTTAGAAGTGTATCAGTGTACTGACAGATCAGAGACAGGAGAAGCACTTGACTCTGACCTCTGCAGAGCACGAACTCTCTGGAGCACGAACTCCTTCTCTCATGAGCACAGCTCATACTGCAGCAATACAGCAATTCCTGACAGTGTAGTAACAACAACAGTAGATAGAGAGGCAGGACTGAACTTTTCTGCTGATGGAGATTTAAGTCTTGTAAGTGGATAAAGTTATATTAGTGCAACAGCTCTATTCCAGCACTTCTCCTGGCCCAAACCATTAAATCTGCATCCTTCATGATGCTCAGTGTAACAAGACATTTTCAAGATCTGAAGGAAGGTGTGTCTAGAACACCAGGACAATCAGAGTGAATTCCTTTCCTATTATTTTTTGTTCTGTGAAAAACTCAGTAAAACATTACTCAGGTTATATCCTCAGCTAGAAATATAACTTACTTCTGATGGCATTAAAATGGTCTGTCAAAGCCAGTGGAAATGCCTGTCAGAACATGACTTCCATCACTTCCTTTCAGGAGTGCATCAGTATTCTGTTATTTAGTTTTCAAGCATTTTATGATATCCACGACCTGCAGCTGTAAGTTTATTTCTAGCCAAATTCATCGTCAGGAAATTTTCATTTTATTTCTCAGATGCTTCCCTGAATTCATCCTACGGTGTCTCAGTTAGAGGCTAAGATTCCTCTGATTTATTACTCTGCTTTAGAGAAAAATGCAAGAAATCCTGTGCTAAACAGCTGAGTGTTTGTCCATCCCCTAACAAGGTCCAGTTTTAACCCAAAAATCCTAGGAGGACTATACCAGTGAAATACATACTGTTTTAAATAAAGATATACCTCTGACTGCTTTCTATACTTCTCTCCTTTCACAGTTTTGGTGCATCTCGTCCCTCAGTTATTTCTTTGATGGTACCTGCCCATTGCACATACACCATAACTAAGGCCTCAATGATTTCAGCTCCTTTTCCCAAATCAGTAAAGTTCATTCGGAACACTAAAAGCAATACAGGTACTTTGCCTATTTGCTCTCCTCAATTATACCCCTCCTTTTTGGCTCTCCTTCCTCTCAAATACTTGTCCAATAATTAATATCACATATATCACATAATAATAATTATTATTAACCAGACTATATATAATTGAGTAAAACAGGAGGAGAAGGAAGGTAAAACTCCTGGAGGTAAACTTCTCCCTGCCTCCTTTAGCAGCAATTTCACATCTCCACTTTCTCCACCTGGAGACCTTCTGGGGACTTGCAGGGCAGAATGTGTCCACTGGAGTTCATCTAAGGAACAATCAGCTTAAGCAGTTGTATTCAAATAGTATTAATGTTTTCAAATCGGCTTCCTATTTTCCTACTGGAAACCCTGCCAAGCACACTCTTCAACAGACACTAAAATAATTTGGATAGTTGATATGCAGTCCAAATTTTTAGTGGAAAACTGCCAGATTTGACATCTGTGAGAAAGTGGGTAATTTTTATTATCCACAGAGAGCATGCACTTGGTCCGATATTTTCTACCTCTACACATCTTTTTCTACTGGAACTGCTTTATGGTTTTACATGATCAATGGGCTGCCAGAAATTATTTAACCCCTTCATTGCTACCAGAACCCAAGACCCCACTGTCGCCATTTTATCAGTGTCCTTCTAGTGGGAGATATTTTCTAATATTTATTTTCAACAGCAGGATGTCTTTATCTGTTACCTCTGACCCCACTCATTACAGCAAATACAGATTTTTTTTAAAATTGTTTTTTTGAGGTATTATCTTCTGTTATTTGCCAAATACGAGAAGGAGACTAGTCTCTTGTAAGCAAAGGGTTAATTCCCTGCTTAATCTTGCCCCTTCTTCAGCTGGAGAGAGTGGAGATGGGGTCTGTCTGAACAGCTGCTGGGGGAAGCAAGGATGGGAAAATGCCTTTGGGAAAGTAGGCCTTCCTGCTGAGGACGCAGCCCAGCCTGAGCCTGGAGAGGTATTTTTTCTTGCATTTCCTTTTCTTAGGGCACCTTCTAATTTATTAATGGTTATAAATATTTGTTTCTGCTTCCACACCACCTGACAGGTCAGATCCTCCAGGCCACCGCGGTGTACAGAGTTGTAATTTGCACGAGCATATAACCTGTATGACTTCTAATGACTTCTACTCTGACTTCTTGGTTTACACCAAGCAGCATCACTTCTGGTTTACAATGAATTTTATTATCTCATTTGCAAGCATTAGGAAAAGCAGATTATGAAAAATATAGGGATAAAATAATATACAAACCTTTCGCCATGGTAGGATTTTATTTTGTTTGTTTATTTTGGGTTTGGGTTGGTTTTGTTTGGTTGGTTTGTTTTCAACAAATTAAAAAATCGAAGACTTGCTGTTTGAAACTGCCTGCTGAGGTTCCTTTAAATAAATGAAAACAAATAGTTGCCGGCTGTCTGGGCTGCACTGAAGCAGCTCATCCCCTGAGTGATTTGTAATGCTGAAAAGGTTTATCTCATTCACTAAAAAGATTATCAAAGTTCACTTTGTAAGTGCACATGTATATTTTATTTCTCAAAGATTACCAGTTTTCTTCTTATCCCCACCTTGTCCTGCTGGGAACAGGTGGCAGAACTCCTGGCACCAAAGCAATCTCAAAACCTACACTAAACAGGGATAATTTGTTGTTGCTGTCTTAATGATCAAAAAGGAAGCTCCTCCTGGCAGCTCATTTTTCCCCCCCCTTTTTTTTTTTCTACTCCTCTCTCTCTCTCTCTTTTTTTTCTAATGCTGTATTTGAGGCCAAATCCAAAGCTAGTGAGTGAGAACTCACTAGCTACTCAGATTTTTACTGGACAAATACCAGCAGCCAGGTCACAGTGCCCAACCTCTGGTGCAGAAATCCAATCAGTGCTCGGTCATTCCAACAAACCAGAGCACCAGACAGAGCTACTCGAGAGACCTTTTCATTTTTGGCAATTTTTTCTGTCTCAGGAATGGTCAGAAAGCTGTAAAATCAGGAACAAGGAGACTGAGAAGCGTCCTATTGCTGCACCTTTAGAAGACGTAAGGTACAATGCATATATTTTATGATTCCTCATCCACACTTAAACCTCTCCCCCCATATTCTTGCTGTGTTATGTCTAATTTGCCTAATGCCTGAAAAAGGGCAGGTTTAAAAAAAAAAAATTTTTTTACTGTGAGGGTGGTGAGGCACTGGAACAGGTTGCCCAGAGAAGCTGTGGATGCCCCATCCCTGGAAGCGTTCAAGGCCAGGTTGGGTGGGACTCTGAGCAATCTGGTCTAGTGAAAGGTGTCCCTGCCCATGGCAAGGGGGTTAGAACAAGATGATCTTATCTTTAAGGTCCCTTCCAACCCAAGACATTCTATGATCCTAATTTAGACTGTTCAAAGGCAGAATCAAGGGCATTTAATTTGCAATTATCATCCTAACACTGTGCAAACAGCAGTAATATTTCATATTTCATACCTAGCTTCATCTAAGGATCTCACATGACTCAAACACCAGTGAACAAAAGGTCTGGTTCAAAAATGTACATGTAGATGGAAAGCTTCCATGGACTTGAGTAGAGTTTGGATCAGGCCGTAAGTCTCCAGCAAACTTCAAGATAAATATCACCATTACCGATTTTACAGACTGGTAAATCAAGGGACAAATAAATAACACGGTGATAATAGAGCAGAAGTGTCTGGGATCTGGACTCTTAGATTTCTGCTTGACTGAAAGAGTTCTGGCAGCTGCTGCTGAGCTACGTGTTTCAGAAATACCAGAGAGAGAAGAAGGAGAGCGCAGAACAAGCTTAAAGACGGGGGCATGGATGAAACCCATCATCACAGTCTTTCCAGAAAGAATGGAACTGTAAGAATTACTGTTCTCCGAATTTACTCTAATTTACTCCTGTTCTGCACCTTTCAGCATTAAAAACACTGAGCCAATCACTGTAATTCGAAAGTAAGTTACAGTACAGTCCTGATCAAAACACACTTATAATTACTAACATATATACGCACGCACAAATGTCATATATATTCATATGTGTGTACATATACATATATATATATCTCTCAATCATACACTTCTTTAAATTTTCGTTTAAGTCTGGTTGTGGGGTCCAGAACGGATGACACTGAAAAGCTCTGGTGCATTTGCAAAAACTTGTCACCAATGGGTTTCTGAGACATCCTCATAAAGTGCTGAGTCCTGTCAGCTCATGGTTCTTGCACTGGACATCTCCAGAGAACCTGGCACATTCACCTTTAGGCCAAATAGCAAAATATCTGGCAGTGGCAGGGCTGGGAGATAATTTATGCCTCAGCAACTGCAGCAGTTGACAAAATCAAGAAGGAAGATGAAGATGGTCTTTCTGGGTAGAGCATGAAGAAATAAATTCCAGGATGGAAACTGACTACAGAAAACCTCCTTCAATCTGCATGTTGTTCTTTCCCTTGGTATTTTAGGAGAAAGTGAGTACTTGAAAGGACCACTCACTTCCTGCTATGCAAATGGAGGATGTTTTTGTAACTGCAAAGTACTTAAGAGAATACCTAGGATTTAGTCTTGATGTAAAGACATCAATGTTTGCTATGAGACTGATAGCTTAGTAGGTTCCTATCACACAATTTTTTCCAAGATGTATCTGTATCAGAAATTCTAAAGGATTTCCATCAACTGTGCCTTTTCCTTAAATCCACAAAAGAGTATCTCCAAACAACAAAAGTTATTTTCTTGGTAAACTTGTAAATTTCCTCTATTAGGAACTTCAGAATGCGGGCACAGCATCACAGCACTTGCCAAGAGCTGCCGGTGTGGAGTGCAATATTAGACAGCTGACAGCAGACTTCTCCAGCAAAGCCCTCTGGAGTTCCCTTACTGCTCTTTCTCCAGGGAAGGCCCATGTGAGCTCTGAAACCTTTCTTTACTTCAGAATTAATAGTATTCAACTGCTGCCAGAAGGGAGATGCCAAAATGCCACGCTCTACACAGACGCTCTGTGATACTGAGATACAGCAACGCGCTCGTTTCGTCCATTTGGATTCCACGTAATTGAGTATTCCTGCACTTCTAGGAAGACTGCAGAGCCCTTCAGCAATTGTGATGATTATATACATCCAGAGCAGGTTAACATACATCCTCAGCTCACAGATCTTCATTTAATGCCCTTTCACAAACTTGTCCTTCACAAAGTTGTCCTTTTATCCCCAAATATCCCTACACCCATGCAAACTCCTCAGTCAGCTTAGTTGAATAAGATACAAAATATTCAGCCTGTGTTTCCCAGCATGATCACGGTGAACTATATTTACAGTGTCTCCTGAGAAAATTGAATTTTAATCACAATTCATAGAATATTTGCTTTTAGAGTGATATCAGCATAGAAATCTCTGATTTAAAACTGAAAAAAACCACCCCAACAAAATTCTGCCTTAGGAGCATAGAACTTCATGAAACTAAAACAGGAAATTTTCCATCTCAATTAAAATCAGAAGTGGTGGGTTTTCTAAAATTGTAAGCCTTCAAGATAGTTTTGAATTTCAAGGGCAAAAACGAGAATTAGTTGTTGAGACTTTTTTTTTAATCCTAGGAACAAGCAGAAATGCCAGAGGAAAACCTGTAAACAACCAGAGTTAAAGAAAATTGGGGTTTGTGATGGCAGTCAGTTGAGTTCAAAATGAATCCCCTTTTTTTTTAAGTATAGGGCTAAAACATTAAAGTGTAATTAATTATGAGGGGTTTTTTATTACAGACTTGTTTCTTTACTTCTATAAAAAGCAAATAGTTAAGACCCCAAGAACTTCAGTTTTGCACAGTTGGTATTTCCTTAGTTCTGAACATCTAACACTGTGTAATTCTGCAGACTTTATATGATTATATATTTATATTTATATCTTTATATTGTAACAGTCTTTCATTACAGGATCACCTCCTTCCACATACTAAAATAGCATCTCCCTATGAACATCTCCACAAGTGGAATCTTATAATCTTATGTACTTACATTCACCTTGCTTTTGTAATACTGAAGTATGCACAAGCATGAGAGCTTTGAGGTATCATAAATAAATGTATTAAGGCATATATGTACACACACAGTGTGTGTGGATGAACTTCAATTATATGAGCAAAATGATACACAATAATTAGTTTTGTGTCCACACTGAGCTCCATTACCGTCAGGGGTACTTCACATGATCTATATTTTTGTACTTTTAACAATACATTTTAAATTACTTTACCAGACACCATAGTACTCATTCTATGGCAAGAATGGAAAAGAACAGTAAGCATGATAAATACATCAGCTAATGGGCAGTAGCCTGTACAGCTCTGCAGAAAGATTATTACAGGCACAATGCCACAGATTTATTTATGGCTTAAAGCAGTGCATGTCATAAGCACACATAGTTTCAGTAGGTGGAGTCATCTGACCCAATCTGGCAGAGCTTTCACATGGGAATGGCAAGGACTCCTCATTACCCGTGAATTAATGCTTTTATTGGCAAAAAGCATCTCCTATGTATATTCCTGAAAGAGAACAATGTGAAGTAGTTTCCAGGGATTCACATAAACTCTCTTTCCTTTTGAAAAACTGGCTGACTAACAAAGTCACTTCTTTTTAGAGTTCTGCTTCAGTTCTTCAGTCCTTCCAGCCGTGCAAGCCTGCACATTGGACTCATTTGTCTACTTTAGCCAAGAGCCTCAAAATTAAAGGATGAAACACAGTTGTTTAACATTGAGCTCCCATCACAGCTTACCATAGCAAGGTAACTTAAATCTGCATCACGATCATATGTGAAATTTAAACACGGAGATATGGCTTCTTGTCTCTGTATTCAGACAGACATTACTAATGCTGCCACAGGTCTGAAATGAAGCATGTTCTTTTTTCAATGAACCATGAAAAAAGAAAGAAAGCAAAGCTCACTGGCAGCTCAGTTCTCCTCAGCACAGCAATGGCTGACCCATTCAGTTCACATATCACTCAATCACCAGCTACGCCTGCCCTGAGTCACTGGAAATCCCTAAGTCAGGATTTGAGCAGATACTGTTCTCTTGACCTGCTGCATCTCCTGAGACCACAGAGCCTGGGGACATGATTGCACATATGGCAACTAGGGTCCATGGGTTTGACTAAAGTTGCATTAAAAAAGCATTACTATATTCTACTGACATAATGTTTCAGGCTTTATCCGTGCCCACATGATGACAGGGACAAATAAGTAACACCTCTTTCTAAGGGTGCTAAACGAAAGCACTTCCAATACCATGAAGACTGTAGCTCGAGTCCCTATATAAAGCCATTAAAAACATGATCTAAGCACACAGCTACTTCAGTGTTCATAAAAGCAGTCTCACCCCCCTTTTACCACTTGCCACAGCAAAAATCACCCTTCTCATCCCTTGCTTTCCTCATTTCCTCCCGGCCTAATGTCATCTTACTTTATTCTTTTCAGTTCTGCACAGCCAGGCTGAATCGTCACTCAAGGCAGCTGGCTGCACCACCCTCCAACACCTAGTAACAATATTTTCAGAAATGTACTCCAGAGCTCTCCTCATAACCAAAAATATCCTGTAAGACTTGAAAAACTGCTGTATTATCTTTCAGTTCTCCTCTTAAAACCCTCATCCATTGAAGTGACTACAGAAAAACTGACAACTTGGACCAGTAATATAATAAAAACCATGCTGAATACCATTGTACCACTCTCTCCTTATTTTATTAATTTGACTTAAAGAAAATTTTTAAGAAGCAATAGATAGGCAAAACCAAGTGAAAGCTACTTGAATTCTGTAGAACAATTAATAAGAAATGCATATTTGGATAGAACATACAAAAATGCTCTGTCAAAGGAAAACTTTTTTACCATGGCCAGTTCAAATTCATACCTTACATGATACTGCATGACACAATAGTGGCTTCACACTGAAAAGCTGTGGCCCCATAACTCTACTGGCATGAACAGACAACGCCAAAAGTTTTCCTAGGAATCAGAACTACATATCCTAAGGTTTAATCCCAACAGCCTCTCCCTGTCTCCATATGGGCTCTGCTCTCTCCCCTGCATGAGGAGAGGGCTTTTCATTGCTCTAATTAAGCCACAAGAGTGAGCCATACACTCCCCACAGAGCCCACAAAGCTTCAGCTTCATCATTTATCCGGTTTGGGACAAAACCTGCCAGGGCTCTGCACCTCCAAAAGACAGTTTGGAAGGTGTAAGCCAACTCCACCTCCCATAGCAGAACCATAAGTCCTTTTGCTGCCAACTCACATGATTAACAAGGCAGTGAAAACAAAGTGTCATTTTTGCCTAAAGTACGGGAATATTTTGTATTATCCTCCTCTCTGCGGTTACTGAACCAAACAGTCTTTGATGTATTAAACAAAAAAAAATTTTTTTACTCTCATTCTGTTTCCATGCAATGAAAATAATACATAATATTGGCTTCGCCTTAAAAATACTTCTCTTATGAAATGCATTCCATTTGTACTGACTTTTGTGGAAGGTGCGTGGGTGTGTCAGAAAGAAGAATTTAGTCCCAAACACTTATATTTCCCTGTATACTTAATAAAGAAAAAATTCAAACCTTGTTTGTGTAAAAGAAGAAGTCCAGCTACAGGCAGTTTGTAGAGCAACACAAAGAAATCGCCTGAATCCCAAGGTCCCGAAGTCCGGGCAAGCCAATTCCATCTCACTGAGATTGGATTCCACTTCAGCAAAACACACAAACTAAATAGGACATGAAGTCCTGTTGCTGATGGTGGACCTCGGTACTACTGTAGCAAAATTAATATGGTAAAATAAAATTATCCTGTGCAGCATTCCAGGACTTTCATTATCTCTACGCATTTCCTTGGAAGCCTAGAGGGGAGAGGAGGTTCAAGCCAATGGAGGGAGTTTGGACATTTGTGTCCAGCGGACCATTATGCCTCAGCGCCCTGCTAATCTTTCCCAGTTTTCCTTTCTTCCAGACTCCACAGCACCTTTGTTTCCTTCCATTTATCCTCCTCCTCCCCTCCCTCCTTTCCCCTCATTCTCTCTTGGTGGCCATTAACTACGCTGACAGTTTGACAGGCTGAAATAAGGAAATAAAACACTTAAACATTGTTTCCTGATGTATGCATTCATCTCCTCTGCCAAACACAGATATTGAGGAGATGCTTCACTCCTCCTGTCAGCTCGCTAAATTATAGCCCAGCTCTCACAGCAACACAACTCTCAGGTCCTGTACGTTCAACTTGATCTGTCTCCCTATCAGAGGGCCACACAAAGGCCATTTTCATGAGCTTCTTATGTTTATACTCTTAATACCACATTTTCATATGCCTAAGGTTGAATTTCTGTTACAAACAGGATCTTATGCTTCTTCCACTGAACACACTCACATTATCATGACAGCTCCACTTCTTGCTTGGATTACGATGAACCTATTTCTGGAATAAAATAAACTATATTGCATTAAACTTTGTGTCATTCTCATAGCCCGTTACAGCAGCTGAGTAACCCAAAACCCAGCTTCGCTTTGACCAGGTTTATTAGACTTTTTTATTTAAGCATTTTCTCCTGGTTGACAGAAAACATGCTGCTGGAGACTAGAGGCATCCCACCCTTTATATAAAAGAACTGCTCCCAGCGTGAGCTTCCAGGAGCCAATGCTGTTCAGCTCCCTGGGGAAAAGTTGCAGTGATACTGTCACTGCTCATTACCTCCAGTGGGTGTTGCTGTGAACAAGCCTATGGGAAAAATGCAGGGGAAAAAAAGAAAAGTATTACTGACACACATAAACATGTTCCATGTCTGGAAAGTTTGGCTCATCCATACAACCAAGAAGAAATCTAATCTAGGTAAGAAACAAAATAATTTTATTTCTTTGCCATTTCCGATCATCTTCCAGGCCAATTAAACTCAAGTATTTTGTACTTTATCTGCTGTGCTGGTGTAAGGCTGCACTGCAGCAAAATCATCTTTTTGCAATGTTACTGGCTCCTGAGGTTTATGTAGGACTGCACAGTGCTGTGGCTGTGGCCTCTAGGGACACCTGAGGGCCCATATCCATTGCAGAGCAGACCACATCTTCACCACCCCAAAACAGCTGAAGAACTGTGACAAACAGGTACTGAAATCCCAGACACACTTATAACTTCACAAGGGGGAATGTCATGCAGCAAACACAAGTATATCAGTAGCCCAGAATATACTGTTGCTTTATTCCCTGGTTGATGAGGAAGGTTAGCTCAGGTTTCAGTTAGCAGGTAGAAGTGTAGCAGAAGGAGCTTGGCACGTTTTGGACCTTTGAAACAAAGGAAGAAAAGCTGTTCTTTACATTTGAATGTTTTAAATCCCTGCAGAACTTTACTTTCTTCCTTGTCTCCTGCTTTCTCATGATTTCAGAGATCTCTAGTCATGATCCAAAGACCTTAAATAACTGTGTAATACCACTGACATGAAGAGGTAATTGGAGGTAGGATGAAAAAAACACAAACAAAAACAACAAACAAAACCACAACAATGTCCACAAGGAAAAGTCTGTGTAAGTGTTGGTGTTGATATTTCATTCTCTCTAACCATTTTTTCTAAGAGCTGCTATTAAACAACAGAAAAGATTCAAATTCAATCACCCTAAAGAGCTACCAGAGCCATTTGCTCATCTAGAGACAGTAAGGGCTTTGCTACTGCTTTCCAATATTGACTGTCTAAGAGAGCAGTATTTCAACTGGTTACACCCATTCCTTTTGTTTTCCTCCAAAGACATATTAATAAAAGCAGGAGCCTGTTCTGTGCTGTTATTTAACTGTGAGGGTTTAAATTTCATGAATGAAAATGAAAGAAAACATCAATAAAGCAAGAGGAAACACAAGTTCCTTGCTACTTCCTCCACACAAGCATATAGAGGAGTTGGTTGACCAAAAACTACCATTAACTCTTTACTGACAATATGCACAGAACTGCCCACACCTAAGATTTACTTGGATTTTATCTTTGGGAGTAATTAAGAGCTCCCCCTGCACTGTCAAAGGGCACCAATCTTTTTCCTCTATCACTATTTCATACTTCCAGAGAAAAGAATCACAAAATGGCCTGGATTGGAAGAGACCTTAAAGATCATCTAGTTCCAACCCCCCTGCCATGGACAGGGATGCCACCCACTAGGCCAGGCTGCTCCTCTGAGATCCCATCCACTTGAGACCAGTGCAAATCCCATGATATTTTTCAAGTGTATCAGCTATTGATTATTGCCTGTTGGTGCATTTTCAGTTCAGCTACCTAATAAACTCTAAAATTTTCTCTGATGTTTCACAGACACATACATTGCTATCCCACAGCTCTGAGTGCAGATTCACTTATTCTATAAAAAGCTTTGCATTTCTATGTAATGTTAGATTAAGAGAAAAAAGAAATCAAGAAGAATAAGGGGTGGGAAAATGGTAAAAAAAGGGTTGCTTTGGTAAGTTTTTTCAGTTTTTCATTGAGTATTCAAATTCCTATTTTTTGTGGATAGTCATTTTACACGTCCTTTACTCCTTACTCTTTTCTAGTAAAGAAAAATTGAAAATCAAAAAAGTGAAGATAATCCAAAAATTAGAAGAAATCTAAGATACTAAAATCAAATTACCCTAAGAATACACAGGAAGTGGGGAAAAAAACCAACACTTAAACGTCCATAAGAATTTCATTTCCTTCTACAGTTTTTATAGGAACAACTATCATTGTTAATTTTTCTCAACATATTTTTTCTTACTGTAGAATAGTAGAATATTATTTTATTTTCCTGAACTAATTTGTCATGTCCCCCAAGGGTCACTCTGCATCCTATAGAACAAAAGCCTGCTACTCTCACTGAACCTGGAATTACTTCTGGTTTGAACCTGGTTTTACAACCTGCATACCATAAAACAATATTGTTTTGAAACAGTGGACTCCTGCCTAAGCTGGAAGTTACAAATGCATGGTTATGAGTCATCTGAAGGAGCACCAGAACAGAAAATTCTGAACTTCCAAGAACTATTATCTACCTTATCCAAGCAGCACATTCACATTGTGGGTGAGGTGGCACACAAAGGGGTGTCCCACAGCTCACCATTCCTTTGCATGTACCTCCTGCTCCTGTCCTCATAATAAATGGATTTCTCTGCTGCCAAAAGCAGGTCTATCAGGCAGTCTGGGAAATGATGCTGTAAGGCTTGAGACTCACTCAAAAAATAGATGGCCACCATTGGTAAGTTTTTGGTGTGTGAAGCAATAGCGACAGCACATCTACTGGGGATAAAGGGTGAGCCTAAAGCTGGTGATACCACCCTGCAGGAGGTTACAGCCCTTGCTGGACCTCCAACAAACTTCACCAAGCAGACTTCCAGGAGGGTACACCCTTCACCAGAGCAAAAAGCAAGTCCTGTACATACATCTCCTGCGGGACTTATGAACAGCATTTTTGCTCCCTGTGGATATTAAAACATTCTTCTTACAAGGGCTGAATTTCCTCTGCAAAGTTTATGTGAAAACTTCTCTGCATATGTGTGTGTGTGTGTTTGTACATGTGAACATGTCACTTTCCTAGAAATATAGTTGGCTGCCAGCATGTTAAAGGAATTGTGAATTGCTATCTTAGTAGTAGGCACTGCATCTGATTATGGTTACCAGGGTTCTCCCACCCCCCCGTAGCAAAAAGTATTCAAAAAATAAAATTTAATTCTTACATGCTTCTGCAGGACACCGTGAAACTCACTGACATTAGATTTTTATACCGCTATTAATTTTTGCCTAAGATTTCTCAAGTGTCCCACCCACTGGTATGAAAACTTCAGAAGTCAGAGCGTGAGGTGCACACATAGATTCTAGAAATGACACCAAGTCCCCCACTATTCAAATTCAGTTTACATACTAGATATCAACATATGATTATCTTAGGTGGAAATGCAGGGAAATATTGAGCAGTAAATAGAGAACAACACAAGACTGGAGAAAGACACCAGACATTGGGTAAACCACTAAGAATGAGATACTTGCTTTTCACGTTCCTATTTTAGGAATTTATCTTCAGAGGCAAACAAAGCTGATAGAACAGCTCTTCAGTCATCTGTAAATTAATGAACCTGAGCTCCAGGATGAACAACTGCTATCTCTGTGTTTCAAAGGCAAGGCAGAAAATGTAAAATAAAGATGAGTGCAAGAAAGTGGAAAAGTAGCAGGCAGCTCTTTCCAGCAGGAGGGCAGACTATGGCTCAGGGCTGTGTCATGTGGGGGTGAAGGATTAGAGCTGACCATAACAACTGATCTCCCACAAGGCCACCTATCACGATAATTCAGTGCCACCAGACAGGCACCACACATCAGAAACCACCGTGCACTTGTCCCCCTTAAGCACAACATATTTACACAGCACGTGCTCAGAAAAAAAGAACAAAACACAAAAGCCCAAAATTGACTTCTTCCCATCAGCTCCTGTGGTCAAGGAAGTTCTTCCAGACTACATCTCTATCAATATGCAGAGGACGAAACGGGCTCATTGTAGAATGCATAAGACTGGTTACCAGCTGTCTTAGCTCATTTCAACCCCTCATAAGGAAAATAACTGTTTAAAATACAACCACTGTCTTAAAAAATTAAGCATTATAAAAAAAGAATTTTATTAAAAAGAAGGCCTTTTTTTTTATTCCATTCGAAGGTCAGCCTTATACCAATACCTTCCTTTTAACCTGAAACATGACATTAACAGCTATCTTGCAGCAGTCAAGATAAACATTAAGTGATGGTCCTTTTCCCTGAGTGTACCAATGTAAATTCCTACTTAAAACTGCTATTTATGGAAGGATGTTTATGAAAGGTATTTCCCTACACGCTGGAAATAAGGGGTTCTTTACAAAGAAAAAGCCTCGGAAACATAAATTATTGCCTACCCCATCCTCCAAAGAGCAGAAAGACAAACAAAATTAAACTTGAATACACTTCCTCATAGTCTCAGTAAAACTGTCACTTGTGTGCCTCATGCCTTACATTTCCTTTAAGGGTCGAGATCCCTAAATAGCCACACCTTCATTAAGCATCAAAATATTACACTTGCATTGATCACAGTTTTTAGAAGGGATCCATTTCATTTTCTAGTTTTACTTTGACATCAATACAAACAAAAGACAGTTCATCAAAAGTAACTAAAATGATCATTACCCATTTAAGATTTGATTAGGAAGAGCTACCAGTAAACCTTTCAGTGACAATTCATTTTGCCACTAAATTCAGAAAGAACCATTTCTCACAGCCAGTAATGCCAAAAAGGTCAGTATTCTCACTATTCTTGCCCTGTCCAAGCAGATTTTCAAAGTCAAAGTGGTAAGTGAAACGGAACAGGGCTTTACAACCCCTGTTGAAATCAACATTACTTTTCACAGCAAACACCAAAAATTCATAGTGACAGTATTAGTCACAACTACCATCATCCTCAGAAGACCTGGGAAGACAAAATCCATACACAGTTGGAGGGGGGTGGGAAGAAAAAACAAAATCAAAACCAAACGAAAAACCCAAAACTAAACAAACAAACAACAAAAAAAACCCCACACAAAAACCAAACAAACAAAAAACCCCCACAAAACAAAGTCAGTGCTCAAAGTTAAGTTGACTCTTAGATGAAGTCTCTGAAACTGCAGGAACTTAACAAGCATATATATTTTTCACTTATTCCTTATTACTTCCCTCAATTGCTGTAATTCCCTCTTTCCACAGCTTACCCCTGCTGCTTCTCTGCTCCTCTCTTCCTTTGTCGTCTTTTTATCCCAAGGCTGTTCAAACTGCTGCTCAGGATTAGAAAAAGTAAGGTAGGACCAGTTAGCTCCTTCCTACTTTCTTCACATGATGAAACTTTTGGATGGTGGGAAGAAGCAAACCTTTTCCCAGGTGAAGCCACTGAGCTCTCTAAAAGACCACGGAGACCCCAGCAGCCAGTGAGGGGGATCTGCTTGCAGCTTGGTGCCTCCAGGGACCTGCTACCTGGGGCAGTGCTGGACATCCTGAACAGACCCCAGCTCTGCACACTGTGTAGCTGGAGAGGGCTGAACACTTCAGAATTGGTTATAAGATGGATAAAACCCAGAGACTCAAAAATGTGTATAAATGAAATAAAGCAGCTTCTTCTGCAGCAGCCTGTTTTATATGTTCACAAGTATTTAAATTAACATGACTGATAGAGTAATGAGAACCAGGTAGAAGATGGCACTTCCCTGTGATGGTGGGATAATTAAAAGGGCAAGGTATTAACTAGCTTTGGAAAGAAAAAAGTTATATTGGTTGTTCTGGGGATTATGGTCCTGTCTTGATCCTACCTTCACTAATCATTGCATTTAGTCATTAGACACTTTGCCCACTCCCTGGAATCCACATCTGCTGATTACTGTTTGCTGATCTACTCTTCAGACAGGATTTGAAACACAGGGATAGTGCTAAAATGCCCTTTAGAAAGGCCAGATAATGCCATTTCTGGTTTGTACTACAGGAAAGAGATTCTTTCACAGATCCTGGTGTCAGCTACATCCTCATCATCTTTTACTAATGTGCTCCTCACGCACAGTGGAATGCTGCAGATTAGATTTTTCTTCAGTCAAATAAGTATTTCCTACTTATTTTTTAAAATAGCTGAGAAAAACAAAACAAAACAAAACAACAACACCACCTCCCCCTCCTCCCCAAAATAATTCTGAATTAAACATTACATGATGGTTACACATGCTGGCACAATGGATAGAAAGCACAAGGCATGGAATGGTTATTGATGAACCCAATAATATTAGTATACATCCATCTAGTTAATACATACCTTATTAGCATACATGTATCTGAGATGAAAAAAACATGCAAACACACTGTATTTTATGCAAACCACATGCAGTTCTCAAGGCTTCTAGAAAATTGCCTTTGGTACTGCAAAATGTAGGTATTCCCTTTTCATCACCCCTATATGAAATAATATTTGCAAAAGTAAGCTGTTGGAGTAAATGAACTTACATAAGTGATGTACCTCGCTCACAGCACATAAAAGAAATAGTATGGCAAGCCCCTGTGCTACAAATTCAGCAGCTGGTTATATATTTCATATAATGTAACCAGGAGGAACAATATCATTTATGTCTTGTATTACTCCACGAACAATCCAATTTATAAAATGCCTATTGTGTTTACACACAAGAAACTATCATAAATTCTGGACATTAAACAGTGTCAGCAGATGAAAGCCAACTTTCCCACAATAGTTTGCATGCTGCACTTGGCATGTTTTTAAAGAAAAGGCAATTGCAAGGGAAGGCCCCTCTGAATTCAGCTGTTTACTCATGCTGGGGGACTGGTGACAGCAGCAAATCTGTAAGAAATCTTTCCTTACAATGAAAAGATGTTCTTATGATAATCCAAAAGCATGGCACCTATCCAGAAACGTTGCCATTTTTAACATTACACTTCTTTGTTAATTACAGGAGAACTAATAGTGGGGGAAATATCCCATGCTAGGGAGAATCCCATTGCATACAACTTCTTACCTGTCTTTTGCTCTACTGACAGGAAAGGCAGGTCAGCAGTAAATATGTACTCTACCTTGTCTGTCACCCTGGATTAACAATTTTGGGGAAAAAAGTCTTGGGAAGTGAGTACAGCCAGATGACTGCATACCCAAACAAGCAGATTCATCCTGACACTCCCTGGAGTACCTGGATGCTGTTATGCACAACCAGCTTCTGCATTCACCAAATTTATACAGATTAGCTGCCTCCACTTATATTCCCTAAATATATCCAAAAAGCAACAACTCATCCCAGCCTTAGGGTAAAGCAAGTTAAAAAAACCCCAAACAAACAAAACCAATTAAAAAAAAAAAAGCACCAACATTTGGTTCAAATACAAGTTATTGGAACTCAGCCCACAGAGGCACTGATAAGGACAAGGTCGTGACTTGGAAAAACTGGTCGTCCTGGGGGATTTTTCCAGAGAAGCAATGGTCTGGCAGCAACACTGGCCAGAAGGAAATGCTTTGGACACTTAACAGCAGCACACCTCCTGATTTCTAGTGACTGTAGACAAAAAGACTTGTCTCCACGATGGCAGATTCCTGATATTTTCTTATACACAATCTCAGTCCTTTTTTAAAGGGGGTGGTTCTTTTCTTCTGAGCAACTCAAGTCTAACGTGAGCACCATTTTGCTCAGAAATTCAAATTCACTGCTGGGCACGGACTCTTTCTGTTCCAAGGCTTCCTGCAGAAAGCTGCCCGTCCATTCCCACGGTTCACTCAACCATCACATCTTCTCAGCAGAGAAGAGCTTATCAGGACATGCTCTCTCTCGTGAGATTTT
Organism: Platyrinchus mystaceus; assembly: GCA_035041135.1. Taxonomy (NCBI): domain Eukaryota; kingdom Metazoa; phylum Chordata; class Aves; order Passeriformes; family Tyrannidae; genus Platyrinchus; species Platyrinchus mystaceus. The sequence continues at coordinate 72,278,768 of JAWWLV010000045.1, read as the reverse complement.
AGATATTCTCTTTGTTTCCAGGCCAGAAACATTGCAAGAGAGGCTGTTCTTGCCTCATGTTAGCATGACAGCTGCTCTCTTGGTCAACACGCTGGGGACTGGACCAGGGATCTCAAACTGAGAGCATGAGCAACTATAGCTTAGAGCAAAGAGCTGCTTCGAGACTGATCAGCACAGAGGGTGGGACTTAAAACATACACTTGCCCCTGGGTTGTATTAGTTACCAGTTTTAATGTGGGCACCTTTTCTCATGTTCCTGAATAGCTCCAAATGAAGCAGTATTTTTTTTAAGAGAAAAGTTCTGAGTTTTTTCTTAACCTCACCTATATTTGGACCATATCATATATACTCAAGATGCTGGTTTAATCAAACAAGTTTACCCACTTCTACTTGCACACTGTAGCTCTCAGTAGCAGAGAAGAAGGTACCACATCAGTGAAGGCAAGATGCAGCGATGGTTGGTTGTGCATCATCTAAGACAAAACATGTATTGGATAACATTTGTGTTCCTGTTCAGGAATGGGGCAAATGGCAATGCACAAGAGCCAAGTTTTGAGAAATATCTCAAGTATAAGGACCAGGAGCTGAGAAGCTGAATGACCATTGCTATTACACACCTACCACCTGGAGGCTTTATATTTTATAGAGAGTTAGTGGTACTATTTTCCCGAAGAGCCAGAGAGAATTAGGAGTTCAGATGAGATGCTCACAGTCAGCTTTAACATGCCTAGATGCCACTGCCTATTTCAGGACAGCTTTTACTTTCTCAGTCTGTAATCTTCACCCTATTTTTAAAAGCAAATGATTAACATCTACAGACTAAAGAAAAGTTCACATCAGCCCAAATGCTACCTAAGGAGACCATACAGGAAAAGCACATGCACAAGAACTATTCCCCAGTCCATATTTGGCACACCCACATAGCAAGTGCCAATGGACTTGACACTATTACTGCTTGTAAAAAAAAAATGAACAAGAAGATTGATTGCAAACAGAGGTGAAAATAAAAAGAAAACCTGGATTAAAAAATAATCTGCTAGTGACAATAATACTGTTATGTCTTTGGTAATGAATGCTAATAAAGATTTCTATGTGAGCTCATGAAATAATATTGCTATTGAGGAAATTAAAAGAAAAATTAAAGATGTGCTATGCTCACTAGACCAACTAGAGCCTGGCTGAGTACCCTAACAGCATCCAGAACCCTACAGCTCAGAAATTTAAGATATCAGGTATATTGCAGTGATGTCACAGGAAACTTCCTACTGACTGCAGCCAACCAGTGGCTGGCACAGATCATGAAACAAACACCTTATAAATCTATAACATGATACATGTGAATGTCTATCCTTTCTTTATCTGCTCTAAACCTAGAAGTACACTATTCATCTACATGAACCTTATTTTATTAATGGTCAATATCTATACATATATAAAAGAGGGCAGGGAGAAGAGTATTGCTTATTATTATAAAATTAGCAATATGCCAAATGTTCAACTGTAGTTTGGTTGATGTGGCAACATTGAATATAATACAGTCTGAGGTGCTTATTGTGCCAGTGATAAAACTTTTACAGGACACACTGATTTCTTCATCTATACATAGGTCAGAAAAGGTGAGAAATGCATTTTACCTCTTAGTAATGAAATCTGTTTAAAACATTATCTGTTAAGCAGTTATTACAGCATTAGTTTCAATGTATTTCCCCTAACTAATATAACATTATTTCACTCAGTCAGTCATCTCACTTTTTCCAGTTGACTGATAAGCAGGGAGCACCTCCCTGTGAGCAATGCCTTTACTATGAATTTTTAGTCTCAATAGGTGGCACAAAACTGTCTCATCCCAGCAAAACCAAGAAGGAGGAATTCTGACTCATGTATTTTGACTTCTTTCATGCTCTTCTCTCCCTGGTGAGGAAAACGTTTCCTGCAGTTCTGAGCGAATGCAGTTCACTGTCCACTAATGTTGATGGTTCCAGCAGGAAGAGGAAGACCTGGTACCATCTGGTACTTAGAAAAGTAGCAGCAATCACTATCAAGGCCACAATTCTGCCCACAGTCCACTCTCACAAAGAAGAAACGGGACCAGAACAAGCACAACACAACATCCAAATCCTGAACTACTTTCTCAAGTGACTGAAAAATATTTTCAAAATGTTCACTTCAGGCAAAGTATCAGCATCTTTAACAAATCTACGTGAACCCCTTAGAACACTTGGCCAGAGCTCAGAGACAGGGCCCTTGAGGAGGGCTCCCTCCCACTGGGAGCCACAGAGCTGCAACTCTGAGCAAGGCACTGTCACACAAACACCAAAGCCTCACTAAGGAGCTGATGGATTGAACGTGGCTTCTGCAAGATGCAGTGAGCCCCAGCATCTGTGTACTTTCACAATATGCTTAGTTGTTGCCCTTTGGGTGCTTAACTAGTAATTTGGGGAGGAAACCCACTTGAAATATCACTATTTTCATTAAGCTCTAGTGCTGCTTCTATGGTTTTTTTTCTGTCCCAGTGAATCACAGCTTTTGCCCCATAAAGAGAACAGCACCCACGTGAGGGGCAGTAACAAGGTTCTGGGTACTACTACACTTGCCACATTTCAGACCTCTTGGAAATTTAGCTCCTAACCTACGTGCTGACTGCAGGGATCCTCACTCTGTGCTGTTATTCTTGCACTGATATCAGCAGTTGTCTTGACTGAGAAATCCAATTATCATCATACTTCTGAAAATAAAGTTTAATTATAGGCAAGTGTGATGAATCTATAAATTTCGATGATTATCAGAGTGAACAGTAGCATAACCAATAGCATTAAGAATATAGATGAATATTCTCATAGGGCAGGGTCCAAGTCTTTGAAGTTGGTGAAAAGATGTTAACATCCCATTGATGTTAAAAGTCTTTGGACTTTAATTAGACACAATGACTTAAAGTAATTACTGCAATTCAAATAAATATTTTATCATTGTTGTTACTAGTCCTATTAGTAATAATAAAATTAGAGTGCATTAAGGATTCTTTGGATAAAGGTCCTAAAACCAAGTAAAAAACAATTTTAGAAATACAGTAACATGGTAGTCTGGCATCACAATATTCCATCAGTAATCTTTTGCAACACTAGAAAGTTGTCCCAGATATTTACATAATATTTTCCTATTCATCTTTTTATACCAGAAAAATTGCAGTAGCAAAGAAGTCAATAAAATATTTAAAGTTTAAACAGTCATCTCTTTTTTTAAATATGACTGGTGAACTAGAATAGCAGCTTTATTTTTATTTATTTGCTTATTTTTACAGTCTGACATTGTGTTCCCACGTTGCTAGTGAAAACTTCTCCAGCTAAATAAATTCAGTTGAGATTTACTCTCACTCTGTTTATTCCTTGAAACATAACTGCAGTGTTTCCTGGACAGTGAAAAAAAGGAAACAAACCACCACCATATCCAAAGGAAGGATTAGTTAATGAGAAAATGTAACTGTGACTCTATTGAGAGTGAGAGAGAGGAGGCAGGGAGCCCCTCTCTCTCTCAATAAACTGTTGCACATGGTAGGACTAATATTGTACTGTCTCATAGCCATCATTAGGCTACCTAGTAAGCAGTACATTATCTTTGGTTTTCTTTCTTTCTCCAGGGCACAGTCATGTAGTTACTGCTGCTCATTATTCTTGGAAGCTGTAAATCTAAGTGTAAACTCATTGTCTCTGCGGGGGTTGCAGGTGAGTAACGTGTAATGTCATTTACTCCATTATTTTTTTCCTATTGAATTTTGTAGAACTGTATTTTTAAAGGATTCTCCTCCACCCCAATCATCCCCACCAACTGCTTCATGTTTGGATCCGCTCCACAGCCTCTCTGGTTTGGCCAGAAAGATCACTTGGTGCATTCAAGGAACCCACATCTGGGTGGTCCCCAAAACAATGTGTGGCCACTACAGGATCTCATAATTTAAACAAGGGTGCTCCTGGGCAGTGGTGGGACAGCAGCCAAGCAGCTCCAGGCACCAGTGGAATTTATTCCATCCACTTTTATTACCAGTTGCTTCACCACTGCCTGCAGTTCCTCAATTATGGCTAGCAAGCCTACTTCAACAGCTAACGAGGGAGGCATGTTCTTTTCTGCTTATGGGAGCTGCAAATACATCAAAAAAAGAAAATTGACCCTTTTGTTGATTCAGATGCCAACTCCACCTTAAGCCTGAAGCTTCCAGGACAGCTTCTTTCCTTGGTCTTATTATTCAATTAATTTTTGTGGGTAGCCAGCAGAGACCTACATTAAAATATAACATGGAAGTAATTACGGAAGTGGAACACAAGATGTAAAAACATACACGGTTTTATCATATCTAATGGCTTAGGAAAAACTTACAGTCTTTTATCTGATCTGTCCACATCCAAGCTGCACAAAAGAAGGCTGGGAGGAAACAAGTTGTGCAGTAAGTGTTGTTCATTTCTACACAGGTTGGCAGAAGAGGGAAGAGATCCTTGTGCAACCAGGCAAACACCAAGACAGATATAAGCTACTAATTAACACAATCCAAGAGAAGAGGTTGTGAGAAACTGATATTCTGTGGAAGAATGAGCTAATTACTTGAAGTACAAGAGGTCACCTCTGATACCACAGAAGATTTCATGAAGGAACCAAGACCCACTGACCATCAACCTGCCATTCAAGAGATGCAGATTAACTAAGACAGAACCTGGTCACCACCTTGTGACCAGCCAAATACACAACCTACCAAAACCAACACACCCTGGTATTCCTAGAGGTTGAGAAGGAGATGACAAAAGACAGCCCTCCTTCCTCCCCTCCAAGGAGTCACAAGTGCTTATGAATCAAAGGAAAAGGGTTGATTTCATTCAGCTTTACATTTCATTCACCAACAAGAATGAAAAGCTAATCAGTGAACATGGGTATTCTGGTTCTCCCAAGCAAGATGTCCTGTTAGAACAGCCTTGGGCTTCATACCAACTGGTTCAGAGAAAGACACAAATGGTAACAGGACAGCAATAAGAAATCTCACAGCCTTCAAAAAAAATGGAGGGATATCTTTTGGGGGAAAGTAAAGAACAAATTTTGATGCTTTTAATTGCAAACGTATTTCAAAATCATCATAAACCGCATTTCATTAATTTCTCCTACACCTTTTGATATAACTGTATTTACGGGGCCGGAGGGAATCAGGTTCAGCAATTTTGTCTCATAATTACAAGACTTTCACTCTATAGACTTTCTTATTTTTGTGTTTTTAACTTGTATACACATTTTAACAGTGCGGCCATTTTGAAAATCATTAACCCTATGACAGTCTAGATCATTTTAAAGATCTTATTCCTTTAGAGAGAGAAACCATTGAAATGAGTAAAAACATTGTAATGTGTCCGTTTAAAAACTGCCACAGGATCAACAGTATTGTATGAATGTCTTGCTTTGGAAAACTATTTAAAATTTACTGTAAAAATATTTAAAACAGTAGCACTCTTGTTTGCTTAAAAAAAAAATTATCAGGGCAGTGTTAGTAGTAATTTTGATATTCATTCAAGCAAGTATTGAGACTGCTACTAAATATACTGAATAAATGCTATTAAGGCTGTGAAACATCCGTGTCAACCAATCGGTATTAGGAAGCACTCTTGTTAAAATGTAACTGATAGCAAATAACTTACCCTGTTATATTGTAAAGCTTTAATAGTCTTCCATACTTAGCCAAGCTGATACGCCTGGGAGAGCCTTATGTTTTGTAAATATTAATCCTTTAGTGGATTCACTGGATTACCTGTATTTTATTATTTAGCATAGCCCAACTCTTCTACATTTGACTGAAAATTGACACTGCTAGCAAGGAAGAAACATGTAGCAATGCTGATTTTCTTACCTAATGTTTCCTTGTTTGGATTAAAAGAAGAAAACAGCTGCAGGTCATATCAACTGGGCAGATTACTGTGGGTAACCAAGAACTCGGTTGTATCACAAAAACTGTCAATATAGCTTAGTCTCAAATTAGCACTGTGAATTCAGTTGATTATGAGAACCTAAGATTTTCTTAAAAGACTCCCAAATAATTAAATCACATTCTTGCCTGGGCTAAGATGTTCAAATTTAGGAACTAATTCCAAAGTTAATTTCCAATTTTAACTAAATGTATCATAGCTGCACTTCTTAGACTTTGCATAATACTTTGATGATTTCATATGTAAATCTAATCAATCAATAAGCCTTGTGAAGCTATATCTGTATATAGAAGTATATGACTTAAATCTAAGTCAGAACTGATATTTATAATGTATATTTATAATCTCAATCTGTTAATCTTTAGACTTTTATTCTTAGAATTTTGCAATAAATTTTTTTGTTGGCTATGTTAGTGTAAGATCAGTATTTTCTTCTTTAAAGTTCATCATGTATAAAAAGAGAAATTGATTACAAAAAGATTATGGTCTTCAAACTTCATAGCACCAGATATAAAACAAATACAATACTTCATGTTATGTACCATCAGACATGAAATGCAAGGGGTAAGATTTTCGAAAGGATCCAATAATTTGACTGACTTGAGAAAGCACAAGTTGAATCTGGTTTTTAGAGAGTGCTGAGAATCCCTCTGAAACACAATTTCAGTTTTTTCTTCCCACCATCATCTTAATGAAATGAGAGATGTTTTTCCAAACCTGTTTGGACTTTGAAATACAACAGGACATACAAGTCCCCACCAGAAGACCCACTGCTGAATAGATATCACAATATTGAAATTACTGCCTTTTTTCATGATATATCAATACCTTTCATGCAAGGAACATAGATCAAGTAAAACATTAGCTAAATGAAATAACATATACATCCTGAACATTGGTAGCTTAGGCAATAAATTTTACAAGAAAAATAGATTACAAAGCATTTTTTTTGTCCAAATCCATTGTTTTCCAACAAACCTTACATTCCTAAATTATCCCAAGTCATTTTTGAAATGGGATTTGGGCTTATAAATCACATTGCATCTTGAAAAATGCCATTCTTGGTTCCTCTGCCAAATAATTCATCATTTGATTGAAGCAAAAGCAAACAGAAGCAAAGGGGAAAAAAAAAAAAAGGGACAAGTGACCTGGGAGAAGGAGGATCACTGTTTGTGACTATTCTACAACCTACTTCAGAGATGTGAACATGTAAAGCTCAACAACATTTTTATAGCTTTCTTTAGCTGCATTAGGAAAATACACCTATACACATTAATACTATCAGGTCAAAAAACCCCCAAACCTGCAGAAGTCCACATTACTCTCATCCCAGAGAAGCAAGG
>JAWWLV010000045.1:72185252-72261828 GCA_035041135.1 Platyrinchus mystaceus | reverse complement strand
TCAGGACGTAGGTTTGTTTAGAGTGACCTTCTCTTAGATGGATGGCCTTAGGGGCTGACGAGCTCCATCTGCCTGGGAGAGTGTCCCTGAAGCAGGACCGGGAATCGAACCTGCGACCACGGCGGTGAGAGCGCCGCATCTTAACCACTAGACCAAAAAACAAAAACCACAGCAAAACAACCCAGAAAAACACAACAACAACAACAAAAATAAGGCTTGTGAGCAGACAGGCACCTGGTACCGAACTCCAGTTACGTACCAGCCAAAGGCAGAGAGGTATGATGCAAGATGCCTGTTTCTAGGACTGGAACTATGGGAACTATCTATAGCATAAATAGCAGGGAGTAGCCTTTTCAGGAAATAACATTATGGCCCCTTCCCAGCCCAAACACTCCATGATTCATTAATACAATGATCACCAACCCCTCAGTTGAAGCTGTGAGGACTATCTCGTGAAACAGTAAGAATATCAACTTGTATCCTCCAGCTATGGAAATCTTATCAGTCCCAGCTGATGGTCAGTACCTAATAATGGTGACTTGCAAGACGGTGTTTCAGATGACCCTTAAAAACCTCTATAGTAAAATTAGTCTTGCCTTTTTCCCTTGCATTTCAGCGATGAGCTGATTTTAATGACTGCTCTCTTTGAAGAGGTGTTAATTCTTGAGCCAAGGACAGTATATTGCATCTCTGGTCTTCTTATGGTGTAAGGAATACATCTGTAATTCTCTAAACCTGTGACTGCTTATACTCCCTCCTAGAACCAGAAGTGAGGAAAAAGGAAAGACAGAAGTCAGATAGAATCAAAAAGCACAGATTTTGGCTACTATTTTAAGACTTGTATTGACACCATAAGTGATCTGTGTTCCTTCCTTAAAGTGAAGCTACAGCAGCTCAAAGTTAACTTCATTGTGGTTTTTAAAAGTGTAACAAAAGTCCACCTAACTTGGCAACAATAATTACTCTTTAATATGAAAGAAGAACTGCTTTGGATTTTGACTACAGGATTATAGTCACTGGACCTTTCATATTTTGATGCAAATATTCATTTTTCTACACTTCAAAAACATCCTAAATTTTCAATAATAAAAGACAGTAAATATGACATGATGCTATAAGTACTAGCATGTTCTTAATTTTCAGAATAGCAAATGTTCCAACAAGATTAAAAAGAATTCTTTTTAGGATCAGTAATTTTTTGTAAATTCTGCTGTAAATTCCAAATGACAGGAAAGAAACCTTTTCTTCTTTAGTAGCACAGAACCACTCCCCTCCCTTTATGGTCATGTATTTGTCTCTATGATAGAAAACAAAATCACATAGAAACACACAATCCTTCCCTGTTTCTCAGGGCGAACTGCAAGGTCTGATTATGACCTAGGTACCCTACCATCCTGCTGCTCAGCTCAGCACACCACACAGTTATCCCTCATTTTCTTTAATATTTTTTCAAGGTAACTTCCAATTTGAAGATGGCAAACCCAGCAAAAAAAGGTCCTATAAAATAACTAGGGAGTAATGTCTGCTTTAGCAACTGCACAGCTGCCAAAAAAAAAGTGAATTTCCCAACAGTACCCAAAGGGGAACTGATACCTAGTCCTGCTGCTGCACAGTGCCCTGCCTGGCCAGCTGAACAAGTGACTGCACAAGCAGCAAGCCTGGGTGAAGGAGGGAAGGAATAAGGGAAGAGGGGAATAAAAGGGCTGCTAGAGTGGCTAAGGGAGAAGGTGCTCACAGATGCTGCCTGGACAGTCCCAGCATCCATGAAAAGGGAGATGAGAAAAGAACAGAACCCTCTGGGACAAGGTGAGGCCCTCACAGCACCCATACCATGGAGGAAAGAAGTTGCATTAATCTCTCCTGCACTTACCTTTGACAACACACAGAGGGATATGAATGCCTCAATATTCCAGTGGCCTAAAACTCCATGGCATAGCAGAAACCAACCAACCAAAACCTCAAAAAAAAAAAAATCAAAAGAGATATTGCAATTCTGGGATACTGCTGGAATAAAACAAGTGGCCTTATGGATACAGCAGGGTGAGAGAAGGAAGAGGCCAACGCTATTCTCCTCGGATCCTTCCTCTGGGCAGACCTCCCACATGGAGCCAGGGACCATAAGCATTTAGTCCTGCAGAGAGCCAGTCCCAGAGCCTGGAGGAAGAAGTCAGGCTGTTCGCTCCCTGTTTGTGCCTTGTCCAGGAAGGCCAGAGCACTGTCTGCTCTTCCAGGAGCAGCACAGCAACTCTGAGGTTCAGCAACAGCTTCCTCACACAGACACTCGTGTCACAGAGGTCTCACTCTGGTGGCACAGGGGCTTGAGGCCACAGGGTGGCTGCTGGGCTGGGACATTCCCTCTGCCCAGCAGCATCCCCACTGCCATGCCAAAATCCAGGAGCTGCTTTCAGATGAGAGCACAAGGAGGCTTACCAGTTACAGCTGTTTGAATGAGCAGTAATTGCAGCTGGGGGTCCTTCATCTCATGTCACACAGAGGAGGAAAATGGGTCAGACGTAACACATTTGGTTAAGTATCTAAGCTGAAAAGGTACTATTTTCTTTTAAATTATATAGTCTTTACTGTAAGTAAGGTTACTGGTGCAAGGCTTTCTAGCTTTAAAATGTAACAGGGACATGCCCTCCAAGGGTCAGGCTTTCATTTGCCGATGTTAATTTTCAGCTGCCTGTTATTCGTCCTTCATTGTAGCCTCTGTCTTAGCTGGGCACGCTCCTGGTTCCCTGCTATATCCAGACGGTCCATGTAAATAGTGTTTATGTTAAGGAAGTCATGTTCTGTGTGACTGGAGCACATAGAAACTGATGTTGTTGTCACTTTAGATTAAGCTCTCGTTTTAGCAAAGGAGGCAATTGGAGCAGGCAGCTGAGTGGCCGAATGAAATATTCAGCTCATTTCGTTTAAAGCTGCCCCTGTCTCCATTGTTCAGGCTGGCAGGGCTGATTAACCCTTGCTGGTGCCGTCACAACAACTGCTCACTCCATCCCTCCGCTCCCACAAAACCAAGACCCTGAACACTCAGGCAGGTTTCAAAGGTCAGCAAGATGATATTTGCCAGGGATTTTTTCCCCCTCCAATTAGTGAACTTTAAGGAAATGGAAAATTAACCCTTCAGGCTCCCACCACTTTGTAGGGAAGATGAACAAAACAACACTTAGCAAGGGTCAAGGATAGTCTCCGAGCTTAATGCAGGCAAGGACACTGCTCCCATTAACCAGTTTGGCACCTGACACCTGTGAACGTCCGTCCTGCTAACCTTGAGCTAGCTCCAAGCTCTCGATGAACTCCTCCTCATGGAGAATTACACTTTATTTTTTTGCTGAAACTGTTGACAGCAAATAATAATACGCCAAAATAAACATACAGTGTAGGCAACAGAAAGAAAGGTCCAACACTGCTGTAAGTGCCAATGCGTGCAGACAGTCTATGGCCGTCTAGAGCACTGCAGCCCAAGGCTTCCAGTGCTGCTGCCACAGGGCTGTTTGCCTACAGCTACCCTAAAACCTACTCTGAAAATGCCTAGGCCACAGCATTACCACTGCACTGAACCGAGCACAGTCTTTCCTCCCAGGGAACAACAGGGAGTTTTCCAAGATAGAGCGGTTGTTACAGGAGGAATAGTGAATGCTCAAGAATGCAATGCCTGATGCCCAAAAACCAGAGAAGAGTATTATTTAAATGATCTTCCTCTAGCTTGACTTCTTGCAAAGATCCTATTTATAGAAAGGCCTAATGCTGTTTCATGACAGGCACTTTCAAAGCAAGGCCCACTTGTGCCACATCAAGCACTGCGTCACTCACAGTCTCTTATGCTGAAGGGACTGATGCTTCAGAGAGCTCAGCAGTACCTGCTCACACCACAGGGCTTGGGTTCCTTAGCCCAAGATGGAATTCCAGATTTCACAGAATACTTTGAGTTGGAAGGGTCACAAGAATCATTAAGTCCAATTCTTATGTCAACGGCCCGCACAGGGATCAAACCCACAACCTTGGTGTTATTAGCACCATGCTCTAACCAACTTTACAAACAAGACACAGAATATTATTGGCAAAAGTGATAGTAACGTTCCCAAATACTGTAAAGTCATACTATCATGAACTGCAATATTGAGGATAATAGCATGTTATTTTTAGTGAGAGATTCTTCGATATTTTAAGACAACAAGCTGAAGCACAGGTGACAAGTTTTCTGACAAGTACTGTACCAATTTCGCCCTTCTCTCTGTATTTTGCACTAAATTGCCAAAGGAAAAGGTGAATCTATTAAAAACATCAATAGTTATACACACTACAGTCATACTGACAGAAGACAACCACAAAAGTAACTCTGTTCTCAAGCAGTTTAAATCATAACTCTCTGCCCCTCCCCTAGACACTGAAGTGTATATATATATACACTTGTCTCTATCTACTGCTAAGGGAGTTCTCTAGGACAGAACAGAATTGAGTACTACTGATAAATGGATAAACCTCGTAAAATAATACTTATACTACCTAAATTACTAATTTCCAATAGCCTTGCAGCCACATTTTACTGTGACATTTTACAGCATAGTTCATATGAGAATATCCTGTAAGAGCTCTTACACCAATACTCTCTACTTGCATATATACTAAAAGATTCCAGCTTCATTATAATGATTTCAACAGAGTCAAAAATCTCATCAATTGCATGTTTGCTTTGCTGGTTATCTGGATAAATATGCAGCTATCTATGAATGACTTGTGAATGCAAATAATAGTAAGTTAACTGCAGAATGTAAACATTAAACATAATATGTTGGACGTAATTACTGTACACACAGTTTAATTATTAGCACTTTTTTTTCCCCCTATTTGGTATCTTGGAGAGTGTATTACCTGATTTCAATACTCTATATACCTGCTTAAAATTTAAGGTCCAATGCAAGAAGATCCTTGAATGCTGTTTAAATACATGTTTAAGTAAGAGTCTTAATACCTCCAAATATAATATACATCTGTCATAATGAAACAAAAAAGCCCTATATGTAATAATGAGACCCATTTCTTCAAAGACTAACCTCTTAAATCTCAGAAGCAATGAATGAAATACGCCTTTTAGCAATCTCTTTTGATATTTTCCTGAAAAAGAAGTCATGCAAGAAGTACACAGATGTAGCTAAGCTCCTATAATCAGTCTAAATATAAGTGGTTGTAAAACCAAGTTTATGTTATGCATGAACATATTTTAGACCTATGCACTGGGAACAGTGAAGTGCTTGACATCTGGAGTTAGACAGTGGTGAATTGTAGCATGCACACATCATGCTCATCTGCATAAATATCCATTTTCAGAATCACCAGGGCTCAAACACTCCCAGCTTTCTGCTAATTTAAAATCATCTTTCATTTGAAATATCAGGCTAAAGCCCAACAGGTAAGTTACCCCACCAAAACTCAGTTTTGAAAGTGTATTTCCCCCCCATACATACTTTTTTTAATACAAGTTTTAAAATCACACACATAAACATACCTTATTACCCTGACCTGACCCATCTGCACCTCCAAAAGATCCCTAATCTCAGGACGGGCAAGTATGGAGATGGATGGCCTCTGAAGAGGGGAGGAAATAAAACAAACCCAAACCAGCAGAGGTCCTGCAGAAAGCCCAACTAATTCCAGAGGCAGTGCTCTCACTGGCAGGCTGCACGAGTCAGTCATTATGCCAGCACGGTGCTGAGAGCCCCTGCAGACAGAGGTGTGGGTTGGGCAGGAGAGGCTCCGAGGTCCGAAGGGCCGCGGTCATTAAAACTGCGGCACCTTTTGAAGGAATTGAGTTATTAACCTCCCTGACCCCAGACAGATTTAAACCCGACTAACTGCAGATTTCTCTGAGGAATCGAGGCACGTGTTTGTAAATTGCTTGGATATTCAGCATGATGAAAGGTGTTACATAAATGACAGTTATTAATATAATAGTGGCAAATGGGTCAGGAGGAAGATTTCTGTATTGATTTAGGCTGTTGTTTCTAGCCAACGCCAAATATTGGTCAAGGTTTGGATACTGATGTCTTCAGGAATAAATATGATATTCATTAAAACTACAAATCTAATTGGAATTACAAATTGTTTCTCTAGTTTGAAGAAAATCCTATAACGAACTCTCCTATGAAAAACTTCAAAATGGTGAAAAACTTCAAAATGGTCATAATTCCATATATTTGGTACAGTCTGGGATCAAAGATTTGAGTTTGGACTGCAATATTGTCACCTACTGACTACTGCCAAAGAAATCCCCCAGCAACATTTGTAAAGCCAATCTTCCCAAAGCAAAGACAAAATGGCACCTGGGAATGCATGGTATCCCCATGTAAAGATATAAATTAAACTAACGTTTTCTGAAAGAAAACAAGTGGATAAAACCAACCTGAAATATATCATGAACAAAGTTTCCCATTACAACCCATCCAGAGATCCTGTATTCCTACAGAGCATTCCACTGTCACAGAGAGGGTAAAGTTCACCATCCAAATTCACACATCCTAAATACACATAGATACCCATAGATCATAACTCTGGTGTTATGAGCTTTATTATGTCTGGACAAGTTCAACAATTATATAAACATACACACCTGAACATATCCATCCACAGACACCAACGTCCCTGCAATTCAAAGCACCCAGCAATCATTTACAGATCATGAACAGGCATCACTTTGCCAACCTGTTCTAAAACAGATCTGAACAACCAAGCAACCACACCACTTCACAACAAGAAACGAAGCGGAATTTCTCCCAGACTTGAAGTCAAAGAACATATCAAAAGTACCAAATGGCAGTTTACCAAAACAGGAATTGCCTGAGCCACTGGCTCCCAATTCAGAGGTGGAGGCCTTAACAATTGGGGTCACAAGCCTAACCAAAATTAAATCAGAGAAGTTGGGCTCACAAACAGAAGTGTGTGACTCCTGGGCCTGGTAACAAGGGAATACCCTGGAAGCTGTTTAAAGGTAAAGGTCTGGCTACTAATGAATTCAAAGAGTTTCACAAAGCTTGATAAATAAGGCAGTAACTGTTTATAAACACAGTGCATCTTCCTTCAACTTTTCTCATGGAATTGTTATGCAAAAAGACAAGCAGGGTGGTTACAACTGACTTTTTTGGGGGAAATGGGGTAAGGAAGGAGATGTCAGGTACAACAAAAGTATCCTTACTCATGAAGATATAAAAATCTATTCCCAGAGAAATACAGTATTGTTAATGTAAAAATGAACTCCCAGGAGATTATGCCCCTATTAATGCTATTAAACCTGTCAATAGGTTCCCCTCATGGTGAAAAAGAGGAAAAAAACCCACAACAAACTCACATACCTGTGCTCAAATCTGGGGTGATTCAGAGGGACATTTGAGAAGGACCTGCACTTAGCACGCTTCCTTCCACAGGAACATGGCAAGGTGTGTTTGTCTGCTTCTTGCAAACCACGCAAGAAATAAAGAGGCATTTAAGAGAGATGATTCAGGCCAGTTCAAGTGACTTCCTAGGTCAAACCAAAACCCTACACTCCCAAAAGCTATCCAAGATAGCAGTTCCAAAAGTTTGTGACTGCACTCAAGCCTCAGAGATGTGTATATGATATAAGGAAGGATAAGGGACCCAGATTTACAGAACATTTCAGTAAGGCTTCAGTAACTTTTTGGTGTAACCAAGCCAAATATAGAATGAACCTGGTCAATTTATGGGTTTTGGGGGAAACTATGCAAAATGTGGTGGTGGTTTCAGCTGAGTTTCCTTCTGAGGTTTGGATTTTACTCAAAGCCTGAACTCCAAGGGAAACTAAAGAGACATGAAACCATACAACATGAAACTTAAGTAAGTTTTGCATGAACACTGAAAAGAAGGAGTTTATTTCATTATGTGGGGAGAAGGGCAAAAGCCCCGAACAAGAAACAGTCGTGGCGCTTAAAATTCACCATATATACAGGGCTAATTCTTCACTATTGCTATCTCTGAGAAGTCATTCCTCATACTTCACACCCAACTGAGAAATTCAAGGTCAAGAGAAATTACTTTCATTCGTGAAAGTTTCCAGATTTTTAGTTGGAAGGACATTGCCCCATATAATCCATTAATATTTTCAGACAGGTGTTAATATTGAAGTCATATTGTTCAGGTTTAACCTACAAACACTTCCACTTCCACATATATCTTTCGAGATGCACCCAATATCATCATCCTTGACTGCATGCGGAAACAATACATCATGAATCTGTAACAACATTTTCATTTGGTTCGTGGCATGGATTTTTGTCTGGTTAAATGTCTAAATTACTCCCACTTATAGGTTATCCAGATATGGACTGCGAGCTGAACCCATTTGAGAATTAGCTTTTAACAGCTGACCTGGTGCCACACAAAGTGTTTTGCAGAGTCTCCTGGGAAAAAGCACATTCATGAGCAAGCCTGGAATCACAAACCATACACCAGAAAAGGCAATGCACACTAATACTTATTACACAGCGAGTTCAACTGCCCTACTGCTACCACACTGCTCAGTGGCCAAGGGACAGAACAGCATCAAATATTATTTGCAGAGAGAGCCATCTGCCTGCCATCACACTGGAGGGTGAAATCACCTACCAGCAAGTTAGAATGAAAAGAAATGATAAGAGTTTCATATAAGAAATATGAAGGGAGAGAGAAGACAAAAGCCAGCGAAAACTAAACCAAAAATGAATTATTTAGATCTGCATCTGAGCTTGCCATTGGATCTATTAACATCATATCCCAAATAATTATAGGGTTTCCCACTCCCCTCACACTAACTGCTACTGCATTTTTATAAATTGCTATGTTACATAAAACACTGTGTATTTTTAATGTCCCTGTAGTATCTGAGCAATTATATGCATTATAGCTCTGCATTTTCACATCATTGAGGAATGATGGGCTTCAATTCACCACCTCTGTGCTGATGACTCCCACATCTCACTCCCAACCAATCTTGTTCTATCTCAACACACATTTCAGCCAGTTTTGCTTCAACTTACAACTGTTAAAACCTTTTTTCCGTCTGCTACTGAAGATTCAACAGCAGTGACTTCAGACATGTTGATGGGATAGAACTTTTTCTTTTTTGACACTTGCCTTTAAAAAGAGACAGACTATAAAATATCTAATGTAATTTCTGGCTATCTACAACTAAAGTCAAAAGCATTAGGAAAGATGAGAGCGCTTCTAGGCTTAGTATGCAAACTCCTCAAAAAGTGATTTAAAAAAAATCATCATTTTTTAACAGAAAAAAAACCAATGAAGTACCACTCGTTCCATCTGGCTGGTAAAACTATGTACCAACAAGTTCAGCTCACTGGAGACCAACACCAAATTTACACCACTTACCTAGTAATGGTTAACAAATAAGTCTGTAACAGTTTGAAGAGACCAGCAGTAAAATAAACCAAGAAAAACAGCGCACACGCCCACGGAAAGAACACACCTGCCCCAGAGCCAGCTTTTATTGATCCCCTCAGCTCAGGTGTCAGCATTTAGCTAAATCAGTCACTAGTGAGCAACTGCAGCCCTCGCTGCTCTGATTTTCCACAGACTTGCAGAGGTAGCCTGGGGCTACACACAGAAGGGTGGTGTTTTGGCAAAGGACCATTGGAAGAGGTGGATTTAAAAGAGGTGAAGCTGTTGAGGCATGTGAAGCTGGAGGAACCTGAAGCAGATATAAAATCAAACTGGGAGGGTTTCCTTTCTCTTATTATTCCAATCTGTTCCTACCATGGGAAATCATGGCTCCAGTCAGAAGAATAATGGTCACTCAAATAAAGAGGAAATGCAACTTTGGTGTAGCAGTTCTTATCAACTATGCCACCGTGGGGTCCCCATCATTTCTTTAGATGTGCAGGCACTTCACTGATGTGTCATACAGGCCATGGCAGAGTCAGGATATGTTCCTGTCTAGCTAGTTATCCCATAGGTCTTCCACTCTATGGAATATAGCAGCAGTACTAACCAAAACATCCTAAGTAGCTGCTCAAATTTCAGTTCCTGCCTAAGGAATGCTTATGTTGTTCCCTCATCAATTCTGCCAAGCACAGCTTGCTTAGGAGTTCACCCTGTTCTCAACCTGGAACTGCGAGGGAAGAACAGACTCAATGAAGGCTCAGAGGTTTTGTTCAAATGGGTGTAGAGAGAGAATTTAAGCTTCACACTTCTTATCTAAATGGTCCAAAACTCCTTCTGGAGAAAAGAGAAAAAGAAATCTCAAAACTCTCTGGACTTTCACACAATTTTCCCAGCTCTCCCGTCTGTTATGCAGACTAGACATTTTGCAGATTTCTTGGAGAACTTCCTGGCAACCACTAGCAATCACCAGGGCAGGATGCATATGTGTTAAACTGAAATCTTAAACAAAATCATCTTTCTGAGCTTCAAACATTTTTTTTTTTAAACTATAAGCTCTGAAAAATGGTTTAGCGTTATTTTATTTCACTGCAGCTAGTTCAATCATGCCCCTAAAGCTTAGGGGTCACCAGGTGCTGTTTAACATGGACCTTCTAGGAAGAATTGCACAGGTCTTTTATTCTGGACATCTTATTTCTACTATGGTGGTTTTTTCTTTCACTGTATATTGTTGTGATTCAGACCTAAACTCAGATTACAACTCCTTTTTTTTTCAGGCACACCCACCCAAACAGACAGATTTCCTGATTATTAAGTCAAACAACCTGAGGTCCACAAGGTCAATAGCTCAGTTTGTTCCAGAACTGTTAATCAAGAAAGAATTAATACACTGAGCATAGGAGAAATTGTCAGTTAAGAGTCAATAAAAGGATTTCATCTCTTTGTGAATCCCTAAAAGCTTAACAGCCTTCTCTTGGAGGGATGGCAGGTACCACAAAACATGCAAGTGTGACCCCACATCACTGTTAATGTGAAGTTAGTTGTTTTTATATTCAAGGACATCATGGAAGTTCACAGCTTTCACCAAGCTTTCTCCTTAACAGATGATATCAGCAGCTTCAGGGGAGTGACAGTGGCATGGAGTGTGGACTGGCAGTAACTCGTATCACATAAACTCCCTCCCCTTTCACAGGCAGCACCTCAAAACTGCTGCCACAAATAATACAAAATACTTCACAGTGTTGCAAAATCCAGAGCGTAATCAAAGTACGTTTTGTAAAATTACTCGACATCATAAATAAGCTTGTTATTAATTCATGGAAAAAATCACCTTAAAAGCTCTGCTTAATTTACAGGTTTTAACCAATAAATCTGTTCTTACTACGCTGTTATTCACCCCATTACATAAGTTGGTCAATAATGAGATCATATCCTTTCCTTTAACTACTCATAGGATTGGTCAATTTTATAGATACTTGCATTCCACTTGTACTAAAGACAGAAAAAGAGGAGAGATTAAGCTGCTTGCAGAAAGCCACAGAGGAGGCTGCTGCATGTGGTGGGATAAGACTTCAAGTGATAATTCTGTGCCCATTCTGGCTGTCTATAGTTCTCCACTTGTCTTGGGAGTTGCACATTAGAAAAAAAAAAAAGAAGAAACATCTGAAAGTGTCAAAACTAAGTGTAACAAGAACCGGGCTTCAGTACGGAGTGGGAGAGCAGTGAACCAAACAGGAAAAAAGTGAGAGTCACCATGCAATCACGCTCCAGAAAAAAAGACCAAAGGAGCCACTACAAGAGGGCTGGAGATGGAGTAACAGACTATAACTACTGGAAATCCAATCGCTAAATCTTGCTTTGCTTTCCAGAGTGAACTGCTGACAGAGGAAGTCAAATTCCGGATTAGTGCAGTGACACATGTACATGCTTGATACAAACGTAAGGCTGGGAATGCTGAAGCCAGGGGGAGTTACAAAGTGCTCGGCACCTCCTTGGGGACACGGATTCTGCAACCAGAAGTGCGAGCGCAGCACGTCTGGGTGTAACCTCATGAGCTGGAACTGAACTCCCCCAGACAACAGCGGCTCTCACAGTGCAGGGATCGAGGCTTCAGGAAGCTCTTATGAGCACCTTTTCTCCCACAAACAAAATTTCTACAAATATTATGCCTTACAAAGGAACTGGGACTCACGCTGGAACAAGGGAAATCCCATTGGCAGCCCAATCTTAAATATTACCTCTAAAAATCAGGGACAGAGCAAATGCCACCAGGCCTCTGGTGGATCCAATAAAAGCTATCAAAGCCTCAAACAAAAATAACGCAAATACTGAGCACTCCTCAATTTCTCTTCAGTGCCAATAACTGGCCAGTAAGTAAACTTGAATAGCTAATGGCAATCAAGAAAACTGTAAAAAGCTGCTCAATAATTCTTTGCTGAAGGAAAAGTAGGATAAAAATAATTTATGTATATTCTCTGTGATCCTGCTGTAAAAAAATCTCAGGCAAAATACACAAATCATTATTTTATTTAAAGGAATGAGGGAACAAAAAGGTAATAATCATAGCTATTTGATCTAATTATTCCTAAAGGAATCCATAAGAGACTAAAAAATGTATAAAAACCACTACTCCTGATCTGCTACCTGGGGAGAATAAAAAACATTCTAGTAGGAAACATAGGTGAAAAAATAATGAAATTAGCATCTCCAAATTGTTTAAAAAAGGATCTTCAGCCTAAAGAGAATCGATAGCATAGCTTTAAGGATAGATAAATGGCTGCCTTAAGGATCTGTCTTACCTCTTCTTTTTTTTAAGTAATACCTTAATTTGCATAGTAATAACCCAATTATTGTAAGATTAGGTGACAGAAATCTCATTATTACTGTTCCTACAAAACAGTCGATATTCCATTCAGTACCTTTTAATGTTACACACCTTAAAACATAATTATTCCAATATATGCTCATTCATCTTTAATGCAATTTCTTTAATAATAATAAAAAAGACTCTTCCTGTAATTGTTAAGGGTTTTTGGTTGCATATATTAGTGTTAAAACATGATTTTCCTCCTTCAGGCTGCTATAGAAACAAGCAAAGCCAACCAACTGCTTAGGGGCATGCTCCCTCCCCTCTTCCCAAGAGGGAGTCCACCAAGAGGCCTAAAGCACATATGTTAAAATATGTTGCAACAACTCTCTCTCCATCTCCCCACTCCCTGCTTCTTCCCACGCTGAGAGCTGGTCATAAGACAAGCTTGCAAACAAAATCAAATATATAGCAGCATCAGGCTTCTGAGAGTTATTTGTGCTTAGGGCTTGCTGTAACGGGGACAGGGAGAAAGGGTTGCATTTTTAGGGCTGCAGGGGGAGAAATCAGAGTGAGAGCAGAGAGGCAGGGGTTTACCTGCCACGGGCCCTCTCGGTTTCAATTACTAAGATAATAAATGAGATTAAGTGGTCAGTTACCCGATTAACAACAGAAAGGAAATGGGGGAAGGAGATAGGGCTGGCTCCATCCAAAGAACACAGCCCCACATATGTTCCACTTCAAGAGCATGTCATGAGCAGTTATGGGAGTGGAAACAGAAGCCACTACCCTCGCCAGGCCCATCTAACTCAGTGCATGCAAGGTAAGGCTATGGAGCCTTTTACAGTCAAATCTTCCCTACTAGTCCTTCAAATCCAAGAGAGGCTGGAAACAACTGAGAGTTAGTACCACTGGGTATGTGTTGGGATCCCGTACAAAATCAGTCACTGCTCCAAGCCCAGTGCTTAATAGATATATAGATATATATATATTTAGTACTTATATATATATATGTTTATGGACAGAGTTCCCCTCCCAAAATACCCAGGGCATGCAGAGTGGCGCTGCAGGAAAAGTTGGTGGGCACCATTCTTTGCAAAAACACACAAATTCAGCTTGCTTGGCTTTCACTTGATCTCTTACCCCACCATCACTAGAAGCAGTAAATACAAGATGCGATTTCACAGGAGTTATTTACTGTTTAATTTTTGTGAAAGCCTTCTGTCAAAATGGCATGAAGGAGAAGTAATTTGGCTGAGCTCCGATTTTCGAAGTCCTTTGCAATCACCGAGACACTGCAGGTCCGATTGAAAAGGGAAAGCGTGCGTAGCTGGAAACCGTCCCTGGGTGGAAGAATTCCAGGGTTTTTGCAGGGTTGGGAACACAGCTTGCTGATCCTGGAGGTTAGGCCCACCTCCCGCCCCCAGTCACTGTGGGGCTAAACACAAGTGAGAGCTGCAGGGCTGCCTCTTTACACTGCCTTGGATTTCACAGGAGGGGAAAACACCACGTGCCAGAGCAAAGTCAGCAGGGAAACGACCATCCCTGGAGATGCCCACAGGCCTGCACGGAGGACAAGCTCCAGTGCAGAACGGCTGGACCTCCTCTCTGAAGATTTTGACCACTTGCCTAATAGTTCTGGGTTTGAAAAGTTTCCAATTATACCACGTTCCACAGAAAGCAAATTAAAATGACTGTTTTCACTTGAAAATAAAATAAAGCAGTGAATATGCTAATGATTTTCCCTTACATTCTTATCATCTCATTTCATGCCTTTAAACAGAAAACCTTGTGAATCTTACTATAAAAATTATCAACAAAGTAGAAACAGCCTTCCATCTTACACCAAAACTTGGAGGGCTGAGTTTATACCATCCTGACCCAATCTGACTGAAATTGAAAACTTTTCCTCTTCCATTAATAGCTTTTCCAATTCAGCAGTTCAAAGCCACAATCCCTCACAGCCTATGCAAGGATTTGGGATCATTTTATAAATCTGTGTGGCAAATGAACATGAAAGAGAAAGTCTCCTTATGGCTGGGAACTATCCTTTGGGGGGAAAAATGTTATTAGCTTTTTAGAGAGCATTTGCAAGGGTAATTTGCACTATAGCATCTCTTTTTATTGGCCTTGCAAGCAAGTGTTGAAACAATTTGCCTTATTATATATATTCACTTTGAATGGGGATCTCATGTGAAATGCTCCTCTTGAAACAAGGAACAATGAGTTTGAAAACCAACACTAAAAAAGGTTGTGTGTGGTAATAATTTATTTCAACAAATATATTCAAAGGAAAGGGGGAAAGCAAGAAGGAAAGGATAAATGAAAGAGGAAAGGAAAAGCTTCTGATTTAGTCTGTCATAACTTAAGGCAGCTATCCCAAAGCTCCCAGTTTGGTCCTGCAATTTCACAGGTATTAAAACAGGAGGGTAAATCGCTACTCCTGGACATCATTTGTATTTCATTACTTCTTAAGTGTCCTCAACCAAAACCAGGGCCTCACCACGTGAGACTCTGCACAAACAAACGGTAAAGAAAAACCTTTACCACCCCCAGACAATTCCCAACAGACAGCCCTAAGTCAAGATTTCCATCAGCAGTACCAGACAGAAGCCCAGGATGGAGCATTTGATACAACGACTACAGAAGCCACTGGAAATCTTTCCCCTCTTTCAGTGTGCTTTGACTCATGGAAGAAGCAAAGCTGCAGACTGCTCCTGAAAAAATAAAAACTGAAACCTCCGAGCCATCTGACCTTGCTCTGTGGGACAGCTCTTCAATACAGAAGACCCTGAGCAAAGAGAATTGATCTCTTTTATGCTTTTGGTACAACAAAATGCAGACTCTGGATCTCCAGTTCTGAAAGTGGCATTTCATTCTGCCAGGGCAAACAACTTCCATTTAAAGAAAGGAAAAACCCACTAATAAATGACATGGCAAGGAAACAATACTACACTTGCAGTGAAGTTACACATCATTTGAAGTGCAAGACCACGGAAAGTACTTTCTTCTGCATAAAAACAGTACCAAAAAGACCTATGGAAGTGTAACAAGAAATAATAAAATCAAAGGTCACCAGTTACATATGTTTCTAGTGCTGATTCTTCCCTACAGCAAGAATTCAATTTGCAGATGACAGCCCTGCAAGGCATTTTCCTAGTGCAGATCCTCTTCTCTTCTTCTGGAGTTCAAGGGATTCCCAAGGGGTGGTAAGAGACTGTTGCTCACAGGCTAAAACAATGTACTTGTTCGGTTGCTGCAACTTTTCTATCTCCCATCCCAGCACTGTATTGGGTACCAAACTGGGTAAACAAAATTTACCCAGCAATACTACTTACTCTGTATTTTTCAATTAAATGCATTTTAATAAAAAAAAAATAAAATGGAAACTTGCTAGTTTCTATAGCAAAATTCTCAAGCCCAGAATAACTGAGTTGAAAAAAAAAAAAAAAAAGGAAAAAACCACCCAAAACACCACACAGGCCAACAGGACGGATGCTCACCCAAGCTGCAAGTTCAAACCCTACTTCAGATGAGAACCCTGGACCATGATTCCACATGTCTTGTGGGAGCACATTAACCTCTGGACTATGAACTACTCTAAAGTGGTGTCTTTCCCTCAAGATTAGATTTTACTTCTGGGAGGGTGAGCTTTTTGGGGGGGTTTTTTGTGGGTTTTTTTTAAGTGAAAATTCCTGAAAACTTCCTTTTTCATTCTGATTCAGAAAAAGACAAGAACAGAGGGCTTTTTAAGGTTATTGAAAAGTACAATGGGCAGTACTTTCAACTTTCACAAATCAACATAGTGGCATTTAAATCAGTGTAACCCCCTTGACTTGCTATTTTTCAGCTTGACCCAACAGAAACAGGAATGATGTGATGCAGGGTTATGTTTGATGAAAACTGGGAAGTGAAGCTGACCAGCAAAAGAGAGCAATTACTTTTCCAAAAATTCTTGTCTATGGTAAGAAAAAGACAAAACCCCCAAAATCCCTCACATCAAATTCTTTAAAACATTTGTCCATGCAAAGCAACAGACTCAGTTCCCATGTCCTTAGCTAAATTCTCACTGGCTCCTGAGAGGTGCCTGTGACAGTTTTCCTCACCTTTGAGGACATTTCACTGCATAATCACTGCATACATAAAAAAAGGCCAATCTCTGCTTCACTTGCTCGTGACAGAATTGCCACTTGTTTACTTACAGTAGTAAGGTAAGTCTACTTGGCACGGTGTCATCAGCTTGGAAGGCAGTATATTATTTCAATACACTGAAATCCTCATCAATATTAACTTCAGAGATAGAACTTGTCTCTCAAACTGACCCATATAGGAAAATATAAAATGAACCAAAAACATGCACAGCTAAGAGTATGGGAGAAGCACAGACTTAGTACAATAAATTAATAAACCCTCAAACCATTGTACACATTTTTCATTGATGCTTTGGTCAGCACTATGGGCCATCACAAATTGAACAAAGCAATTTCTGTGTTTTGAACATTCATTTAAGTCCAAAGCTTACTTACAACTCATGTAAAAAGTCAAACTGAAGCATCAAAGTGCATGACTACATTTTTAACCAAGCCTGACATACATTATTTTAGCTGCATGAACTATTTCTTCCTGCTTATTGTGTCCACCATCAAGAGCCAGGATTTGGCTGCTCTGCAGTACTTTGTAGTGTTCCCAAATGAAGATGCATATGATGATATAGATACAGATACTATACATGTGAGCCCATCTGCTTGCTGCCAACATAGGATACTTGTTAAATACTGCATTAGTATTTAGTTGTGACATAAACAGACCCATATTCAGCAAGGGCCAAGTTTTACACGTTTGAGCAAATGCTTACTAAAGTCCTTTAAGTTTAGCCAGGTGCTTAAATACCTGCCTGAATCAGGGCCAAAGTCAGAACAACTGTTGACGTGGGATGACATAAAGGCTTAATACCAAATGAATAATGATGCCAACACAAAGCTCATTCAGCTGAATTTCACTGTCATTAAGCCACACACACACACACACACACATATTTCCTGGAGACATCTGATCTAATGGAACTCTAAGGTCAAGCAGAATGATCGTTCCCATCTATGTCAATGCGAAAACAAAATTATTGGTTTGTGGCTACAAAAGTTCTCTCAGCAGTAAAGTTGTTTGAGACAGACTTTCCCACACATTTAGATAAACCTGAATGTTTATCTAAAGAGTTGAACAGAAAGAAAATACCTATGACCCTGACAGATGTGTGACAAAAAATTTAGAATTAATAAAATCCTACATAACACTTCATTTAAATCTGCAAATGACTTGATAAAAATCTATATTTCTAATGTATCTCCCTTCTCAGATTACTTGATTACAAAAAAGTAAGAAAAAATTCCTCTTTAAATGTCTCAAAGCAAACTGAAGAGCTGATAGCAAAACCTGAGCTGTGGCTATTCTGAACATCCATGGTATTTGTATGATGTATTGTCATATTAACAGTCTTTAGGTCTAACTACTCATATGTGGCTGAAACATTAGGAATCTAGGTTTGAACCACACAAAGACCAAGTTTTGATGCAATATATATTCCTGCCAGTGCGTGGCTTGCATTATGGTCTGGGGAGTCTGCCATCACACAGCATGTCACTTTCTATAAAATAAAATCTGGGAATTATTGAAGCCATTGTCATTTCATATGACAAAAATACCAGTGTTAAATGTGCCTTTAAAACATTTATCAGTCACGTGTGTCAAGAAGCAGGAGATGAGGAATATTTCATGTGAGTAAAATGCAGATAAGTTAACTTGACAAGAACATGTATTCACTTAAGAACAGATTATGTCCCTCTTGGCATGGACATCATGCTGTGCAGAGTCTCCAAGAATTTAATTAGAGCTGTAATACAGTAATTAACTACTATATATTGAAACCTTTTGTAATTTTATTTTTTTTTTCAATAGTGGGTGAAGAAAGAGAAAAGAAACCAAGGAAAACAGAAGCTACTGTAAATCCACAGGCAATAAAACGTGCATGGTGGACTTTGTCATCTCTTTGTTCCACCACTGACCTCACCCTGGACCCAGTTACTTATGACACCTTCTCTGAGTTACAAAAATGATGCAATAAAGTCTGATTTATTTTTGATAGTTCACCATAAATAATTCTTTAAAGAAAATATTTCTGCTTCACAAAATCGACGGGGGTAAAATTCTCCAAGGCTCTGAATAGGTATATTCCGCAACTTCTCAACTATAAGTATTGCTGGTCTTATGCAGAAAACAAAAATAATTCCAAACTTGGGTCCAAACACAAAGGCATCTGAAAACACTTCCTTTTACAATGTACATGTTTCTTAGGCAATTGTTTGGATTCCATAAACAACAATATAGAGTCTTGTGGAGATTCTCTACATAATCCAGACAAAGTAAGGAAGTGGGGTTGAGCCTAACCTGAGCCAAACCTGAGATCCCTTTTCTCCCAGTCTCACACCAAGAGCAGTGTCAAGCACAAGAGAAAGGGAGAAACTGTCCAACCACACATTGCATACTCTCTGAACATGCAAGTCAACACTGACTCTTGGAAGTCTTTAGGTTCAGCTCTGATCCCCCAACAATCAGCAAATCCTGAACCTAGTCCTTTCCTTGGAACTCTTCAAAATTTTACACTTATGAAAACACTATCCAGATTCAAAGGATAACATACTGGATCCAGAGTAAAAACACAGGCATGTATTATTCCAGCTTGATCCTTATTTGGGTGGGTGATCTTAAGCACTTCTGTTCTAATTTCTCCACCCACAAAACAGGAATAATAGTAACTTACCATTTTGATACAGTATTTTGAAATCTGTGAGTAAAAAGCACCATGCAACAGTGGAATTTCATAATTAAGTGTTATTATAGTCTAAGTGGCATTTGGCAAAAACAAAGAGAATATAAAAGCACCCAGGCTCTGATATATTGTTACTTAGTTCCTGGGGGTATTCTTTCAGACTATCTTTGCCTTCTTCACTCAGCTGTATGAAGCACAAACTCAACATTATAGAGGATGAATGCTAATATGTTCAGGATAAATGCACCTATGAAGACACTTACTACAGTGTAATGGGTTACATATCAGCTGAGCCATAACTTTCTGTGTGGATGCTCTTAGGCTGTTGCAATTGCCTCTGAAAATCTTTTAAACTGTGATCACTCAATCACTTTGAAACAGCAGCTCCTGCACAAGTTTTCAAAGCCAGAATCCTCATTGACTGTGGAGTCTTAATTCCCAATTGGTCTGCTGGGATGGATGTGCCCTTACTTGTAGTTTGAAACAACACACTTATTGTTGGTTGGCGAAGCAGGAGCAGAGTTAAAAACAACAAAAAAAAAAAACCTATCCAGTTTCTCCATGCTGCTTCCCATGACTCTTGGTATGTTTCCTTGAGATCGAATTTCCCACTGTAAGAAAAGTAAGTGGCCATCAGCAGGGGGAAGGACATTCACTGCCACCACACAAGGAATTGGAGGCTTGCTCAAGGGACCCCGCCCTACCAGTGCTCCCCCAACCAAGAGGAGCTCCAAGGGGGACAGAGGAAAGCCCATGGGGACAGACTTTCTGAAGGATGCTGAAGGAGATATTTTCAGCCAGCAGTGACTCCTGAATTGCCTCTGAGCCCTGCTGGGGTAAAAGCTGTTTGGCCTCGGCTCAAACTGTGCCACCATGCCTTGTTCTAACAAGGTGAAAGCCCTCATCACAGGGCATTGCTACAGGAGCCAAACCCTGACCTTGAGACTTCCCTACCCTGCTCCCTGGTCCTCTGGAGGACCATGAGGACATCCCATCCTCAGAAATCCATATTCCAGGTAGCTCAAGTCACAACTTGAGCTCTCTCACAGGTCTCTGTTGTAAACCTTCCCCTAACTCACTGGCACAATCCAACCCCCCCACACCATACCCTGCCTTCCTACCTCCCCACAACTGAGGTGTTTTCCAAGTTTAAAAGAAAATTCTAAACAAAAATCCCTCCTCTAATATACAAAACTGGACATACAGGAAGGTAAAGTATTTCTGATTTCCTTCTCCAGGGATCAGGACCAGGGCTGTTCCCTCGACTTTACATCAAAAGCTAATCCTCCCACCACCTCCTTGTAGACAGGCAAGTTCTCCTGACTCTTTCCTCATTACGTAAGGCATATGCATAATCCTTCCCTTCCCACAGAGCATCTCAAGAAACACAATCCTCCACCTCCCCCTCAATCACAACAAGTCTAATCCCAACACTTCTGACATTACCCACTAAATAGCCATCAGTACAGTGAGAACAAATGGAATGAAGCACAAAGTCTGTACATGGTTTAAACCACAGCCTCACAATTGATTTTTCCAGTTTTCTACTCAGCCTTCATGTTCTGCTTCATACTTGCAATTTAAAACTATTTTTCTATATAAATTCTGTCTTTCTCTTTTCCTTTTTCTTTTTTCTCTTTACTTTTTTGTGAGAGATGAGAGGGAGATGGGGTGTTTTTTTATTAGTGAATAGAAGATTTTGTTTTGTTTTGTTGGTGGCATTTTATGGCCATATTTTAGAGACAAGTTCATGGTAAGTTCAGAGGAAAGGAATTTTCAAAGAAAATCTAGCACAAAGCATTGTGGGGAATGATATGGAAAGTTGACAAAATTATGGTAAACAATGAAAAAAATAATTAAGTGTGGGGAAACACTGCATCGGCATTTATCACATTGTTAATTTTTCTTATGGAAAATGCTTTATTGTCTGCAGTTTCAGAAAGAGATCTTAACCAAGGCTATGGAAGCAGAATAATGCATATATAATGGGTTTGAAACATTTTTTTATATATAGAGAAAAAAAAAGAAAATGGCAAATATGTCTGTATGAGATAAGGCTTTCAGAACAAAATATAATACATGGAAATCCTTTCTTGAAGTGCTTTGTGGTCTTAAGGAGGTAGGAAACTTGAAACAGTAGTTACAGTAAACACAAGTCTAAACAAGGTGTGAAAAATTGGGGCAGAAGCAGAAACAAAAACTGAAGAAAGCGGCTAAAAGAAGTGAGAGAAGTGATGTCTTACATGGTCATGGCTAATCTATTTACAGTTACTTTAAAATCCATTTAAGAACTCAGCTGCAAATAAATAAAGTCTATGCCCAGCATTTAGCAAAGGTAGTTAGAAGATGAAGAATAAGTAGAGGGCTGGGCACTCAGAACTCCTTGTTCTAATTCCAGGCTGCCTGTGTCAAATTGGCTAAGCCATACCAGCTCTTAGACCACTTCCTTTCCCGGATAATGGCGTGATAGCATTTTCCTCTCGAGCATGCTATCAAGATGAATTAACTAAATTATATTAACTAAGGCTACCTTACTGTCCTCCTGCAAATCTTCTGTCAGGGCTCCTTACTTGCCTTGATGTCTACAAAGGATATCTTGACTGCTGGGCAGCTGGTGTATTAAGATATCTGCCTGTTGTAAGTATATCTACATTAGCAAACAATTTGGTGCAACAGAAGCACAGCACTAGATCACAGCAGTTGATACCAGGGCACCTTCATCTACATTATCTGGGGCTCAGGTTTACTATTGACTAGATTCAGCCTTGTCCTCTGTACTGAATCTTGCATGTGGTTCCCTTTTGGCTCAAGGGACCAACCACTGGTTTAGATCCTTGTATTTCTATCACTGCTCAGAGCGTCTGTGGTGTGTTTCTGCACAGGAACTTCTACTTTATTTTCCTCCAGAGGAATCCAGTTCAACACAAACCAAAACCATTCTTCAAACCAAGCTGACATATGCTAAGTAAAAAAAGACCAGGGAGATTTTCTACAAAACCACAGGAGTGCTCCAAACCAAAATGCTAAGACCAAAATGCTAGCAATCAATGCTGACTACTATAATTTTTCTTTATGCATTCCCTTTATCTCCTTATCCATATCCTGGTTGTTTTCTTCTTTTGGTCTTCAAGTTATATTAAAGTTTTACACCACCACCATAGGGTTTTGGTGGTGAAGCCACTCTATGAAGACTGCTCCTGACTGCAGTTGACATGGACTCATAAGTAGCTGCAAAGGCAGAAGTTAAAGTGCAAATAATGGAGGTGCAAAGGCAGAAAGAAACATCTGGTGCTAGGTATTATAAACTTTTGGGATATTCACAGTCAGGTCTTACTCCACGATAAATTTCCAATAACAGCATCTTTTTTCATACAGTGGCACTGCATTGAAGAATTATTTGGCTCATCATCTGTACTAAAAATTATTTTTCTCAACAGTAATGCATTTAATTATTAGTGTTCACAATTTTTCTTTTTTTTCTCTGGGAATATTTTATTTTACAACTTATTATCCATATGAAAGGACCTTTTACCTATGGATACAAACCCTGTTGCAGGGGTTTTCCCATCTGTTGAAGGAACAGAAAACATGCAAAACTGTTAAAAGTACTCTTAGCTCTATGTTCTATTCTGTATATGAAACAATTACTTGGAGAGTGGCTGCATAAAAGCCATTTGACAAGGAGAGTGTTGAGAGTATTTAGTAAGCACAGAAAAAGAACAACTTCTTGATACAGGCCAAACAATATTTTAAGTAGGAAGATTTCCATTTTGTTGTTACTGTGCTTTTAATTGCAAGAGGTGTCAATTTCTATTCTTGTGGGGAAATCAGTCAGGAATCAACAATAATGAGGAGTACATTCAAAAAGGTTACTTTAAGCACCAGGAAGCTAATCTTCTTTGGTTATTCATAACTACTAAAGAGATAAAAGCTTATTCACGGAATAATTCAGAGCACCTAAGCTAAACACTGCCTCTGAACCATCTTCTACCCACATCCTTCCCCACTGAGAGAGGAACAGATGAAAGCCAGCCTCAAGTTAGTCTTTTGGAATAACCCCTGTTTGTGAACAGCATTTCCATATATTTTATCTCTTTAATCAGAGGGTTTAAAACACATTGTTTTATTTTGAATTGCAAGTGCTTCAATTTTGCCAAAATACACTGAAATATTCCCATATTTTAACATTTCATTTGACTCGCCATTAGAAATGCCTCAATAACTCAATAAAGTATTTCAGCTTTGAGAGGTATTAATTTGGATCCATTCTCAGAATAATGTAATTTATTTTACCTATATTCCTGTGGACTCCTGCTACTGATATTGAGTTAAGGTCTCCATATATACCCTTTCAACTTAAGGTAAATTAGAACTGATCTGAAGTTCCTACAACTAGATTTCCATGACACTTTGTTGTTATTACCTTCTAGTTAGTCCCTGTGGATTGGAAATCACATAATAAGCTTATGTTTAAATAATGTTCTAATACCCTAAAAATGTTCTAATGCCCTAAACAAATACTGTACTAATACCTTATACCTTAAATATATGGTCTTAAGCTCTGCCAGGGGAGGTTGAGGTTGGATATTAGGAAGACATTTTTTACAGAGGGTAATCAGGCATTGGAATGGTCTGCCCAGGGAGGTGGTGGATTCACCATCCCTGGAGCTTTTTAAGATAAGACTGGATGTGGCACTTAGTGCCATTGTTTAGTAACCATGGTGGTGTTAGATCCAGGGTTGGACTGGATGATCTTGAAGGTCTTTTCCAACCTGGTTGATTCTATGATTCTATAATTCTATGAAATGTAGAAATAAAGAACAGTAAAATCTTGGAGATACTCATGGTGGGAGCACTGTGCAAAAATTCAAGATATAGATGGATACCACAGGGTGGAAACAGGACATGGAGCATCACAGGGAGCATTCAGCCACGACTGCACAGCATCGAGTGCAAGCTGATGAGGCCACGCACCAAAACGGGCTACGGTGGCCAGCAGGAACACCAAGAATTCATGCAGTCCTTCCCTCCCTCCCAAGTCAGACCAAATCTATCTGCTCCATCCTAACTGATGAAGAGAAGCTTCTGGTCCAGACTGTCTCAGCATGTCTATTTTGTGCTCCTTAGCACAGGTCACACACACCCCCCCACTGCAGTCTTTGCAGCCACTGTGGTGCTAAGCCTGAGTCTGCCTTCAGTCATACCAGGGCAAAAAGATGAGTTCTCTATGTTAACAGGGATCACTCGGCACACATACTGATAAGCAGTCAACAATACTGTGCCTTTAAGTCTTGGAAATACTATTTTTTAGTTTGTTTCAGTTTCTAGATCAAGTTATTTTTGTAAATAAGAATAAATTACCATATTTAAAGTAGGTATCAAATTAGCCACTATTACTCTCCTAGGGACCTAAGAAGCCTTAAAAAGCAGAGGAATTTTTAAAAGTCTTTTACTTTCATGTTTCTCATCATTATTGTCTTTCTGCTTCTAAAATCAAACCAGTTTTGCTCATCGTTTCTTGGGTTCTCAGAACAAAACATTTGCAGAGACCAAAATCCTTGTGTGACCCAGAAACATCAGTACTTTCCAAAAATACAATGACATGGTAACCTATTAATGCAAACATGATGCTTTACATACTTTTCACTAAATCACACCAAAATGTTTCATTGTGGCAACCTCATTGAACATGCTGCCAAACTTACTTTATTGGAGACATTCACAAGAACAAAACTCTCAAGTAATTAAGTATTAACTAATCATCTCACTGTTTTGTTTTTTTTTTAAGTCAGATTGTTTGCACTACTTAAAATAGTTATTGGTTCTTCGGGGAATGTTTTCTAAACCTATATTTACCTTAAGTAATAGAGGACCCAGTTGACTTCCAAGTGTTCTCAGAGACTCTCCGTACGAAAGTATAAGGACTGAAAAATCCGGCCTTCAGAGTCCAGCTCTGTACTTCTCCCACAATGTACCAAACTTTTCCTCCTTTGACTTAATGTCAGAGCAGAGCTTTTAATGCATGGCCTTGGCTTGATTTATGGGTACATTTAAGGAATGTGAGGTCATTCAAGCTAGCAAACCAGCTGGCCTCCATGCAACAGGGCAAAACAAAAACTTCAGGCAAAAAAAATCTCACTGGACTTGCCTAAAACAATGCATAAAATAACATTTTAATTTTATTTTAAAGAACATAAATAAAACAATATTTTCATGTTTTAAAATGCAGATCTATTTTAAGTAGTAGCCACAGATTCACCAGAGAAAATGGTTTTTTTCCAGGTTTTTCCTTCTAGAGCAGTATCCACAACCATGGCTACTTTATCACCAGTCTGAAAATGAGTATCTAAGGGGAAGAGACTCCCTTTAAATTTAAAATTAGTAAAACTTTGTCAATTATGTAACACACCATTTGGAATGGAGGACAAAAAGTCTTTCCATATAGCTAATACAATACACCACATTGTTAATGCTGCTCTCTGCAAGGCTTTAGTTATTTAGTGAATATGGAGACTGAAGAGACATGAATGTAGTCCACAAACTCCAGTACATCATTTTACCGGCAGTTTGTGAAAAATCAGGGTTAATCTATAAAGACCACAGGGCAGACTAGAGGAAGTCAGTATTTATGGGCTCCTTCTACACTCAGTGAAGAAAAAGAGACACAGTATGAAGGCAACATGAGTTTTGTACCTTCTTCAATTTACAGATGCTTGAAGTTTTCCAGTGAAGTGAAGAAATCTTACAGTAAATTTGCCCTGGTTTTTACAAAACCGTCCTAAGATAACAGCCAAGAGTCTGCCAGTTTCCTGATAAATCAGCCATATGTGGTCAGCCACTGTGGAGCTATACATTGCCATGCAGAGAGACAGGAGAAGAAGTCTAGACAACCCTGTTTCTCCAGGGACAAAGCACAACAAAGATACATACACATTTACACAGACACAGTGTTGTCAAATATTGTGATTTTATCATGAGATTCATACCAGGCATTTCTCTTACAGATCTGCTCGACTTATTGGAGATTATCAGCTCCAATTAACAAAGAAATGGAGCTACAAGCTCTGATGCTTAAAAAAACCCACCCTTGAAAGTGTGAACCCTGACAACTCAAATGCAAGAAAAATACAGAAGGGGATTGTTGTGGTTTTTTTTTAAACTTACAATTTCTAAATGATTTTGTGGCCTGCTTAAACTGTTAATATTCACACAGATGGGTTAAATGTCATTTTGCACTCTGAATTAACTTCCCTAAAATCTGTTCTCAAAGCCTTGTCACTCACCTGAGTAATCCTCCTGGTTTTAAATGGGCCTCCATAAGTGACCAGACTAGTTTACTTCTGCACGCTGCTGAGCGTTACGTAGGAGGTGCTGATACTCCCACATCCCTTTAAAAAGAAGATTAGGCACTAAGATAAGTGAAAACTTCTGTTCAAATTGGCTCAAATCCTTCTCCTATTTAAATTGGTGGCAGAACTCCCACTTACTTCAAAGGTCCAGGACAGGCACACTGTATTAATTAGGACAGTGCAAAAACTCTCATTACAAAATCGAAGCATGTGACACTCACCTGATTTAAAACAAAACAAAACAAAAAAAAACCCCAGTCTTGGTTTTGCATCTCTGTGAACACTGGGCACTAAAGACTTCAGTGCAGAAGTCCTGGGGATTTAGGATTTTGAACCAAAAAATACGTAAGAATGAGATACATTTATTCATTTCTCATCTGTTATAAGCTTGAAAGTAGGGCCCTTTTACAGCAGGCCTGGAATTCATGCAAATGAGAATAAAACTATAGGTAATACTTGCCACAGCCCTACTTACAATGAAGAGGGCTGGGGCTTTTTAATTTTAAAGAAACTTTAGCCTGTGCACCACTCTCTGCAATTCCCTGATGCAAGCTGTAATTCTAGTGCTGCCACATCTGGGCCCTCTCATAGAAAATCCCCAACACGGGGCAAGTACATCTCATTTAAATTACCCTCCCAGCTCATCCCTGCTCCCTCCTGGAAGACGGTTACACCAGGCTGGTCCATCTGAAAACATCCTCTTCTGCTACATCAATTAAACCTGAGAACTGCACTTGGCAGGGCAGCAGCAGTGCCTGCTCAGCCCTGACAGTGTAGGGGGGCTGAGGCCAAACTTCTGCTCCCCAGACCAAACGGAGACACGTTCGCTCCACATGAAATTCAGCCTTTTTTTGAAGCGATGGGGGAGCAAGCAGGCTAATGTCAGGCTGAATATTTTTAATATTTATAATGAATAAAATTATATGCCTGGAATGCAACCTTCAGCATAACAGCATTAAAAAACTAAATTTTTATTTGGATTATGTTCATGGTAGTAATAAGTAATGTAGGGGGTTTTTTGTGACATAGGTTAAAGAGTCTGTAACCTCTAATTTGACAGGAACTCTATTATCACTCTCTGGAAAATTAGACAAGATAGAATATTAAGACATCCAAAAACTGACACAAATAGAAAACTAGGTCTCTCACTTGCTCCTCTTTCTTTAAACAAGGAAGATGATTATATGCTGTTTGACATTCCATTTTCAGGGCAACTAAAGAGATGCCGGGAGTCACACTTCATTTATTCTTCCAAATGCCACCACTGAAAAAAAAAAAATGTGTTGGTATTTGAAGGCACCATACTCCCACAAACAGTGGCCAGAATTAACCTTGTCTTCCTGATGGATTCATTTGTGAAGTCCCTCAGTTTAGTTTCTCAAGATAAAATTAAAAATACCCTCATGGCTGAGTGTAAGCACTTAAAGCACACACACGACATGGTGGGCCAAAACTCCCCAGGGTGTAGCCTCGCTGAACTCATTGTATTAGACAAGTCAAGGGGAAATATGTTCTTGTAGAGATTTCCAGCCTCAAGATATTTGGATTTGCTTAAGGTTAGCATCTGAACTTTTACATAACTATTCTGACTGAACCTCACAAAATTTTGAGGTTCACAACTAACTCTGCAACTAAGAATGAAAAAAATTACTTTAACAACTCTTTCATGTTTCCCAGTAAGATGTTTTGCTTTTCAGTGTGAATAAAACAATGTTGTTTTAGATCTTGTCATACCAGTGAACAAAGGCATAATGTTGCACACATTTCCTTAAACAAACAAACAAACAAACAACCCCTCCATGTTTTCTGTTGGAATTTTTTCAATCAAAAACAAGAAAAAAGAAAATTTAATTTTTTAAAATCTACTCAAAGCTGACACAAAGAATTAGAATCATTAGTGAGTTTTTAGTCTGTTCTTACTCAGGCAAAAGTCCCATTGAAATGAAGCCAACATTACTTCAAAATCTGAATACTGTTTCATTCAGCTTTTCAGCACCAAGATGAAGCTTTAGTTACAACCATCTGTCATGGGTATAATCTCATAGCACTGATACCCATTTCTCTTAAATATAACCTTTCTTCATAAACTCTCTATCTACCTCTGGGGTATATATGAAGCTCAAAAAATACAACCAAAAAAAAAATCAGTATTTTCATTATTATTGTACATGAACAATAACAGTACCTTGCACAATAACAATACCTTGCACTGTAATAAAAATTCATCCCAGATAGCTTAGCTAAGCTGAAACACACTCTACAATACAGAGTCTTGAACACTGAGATTAAGACTTGTTTTGGCACATCTCAAAAGAACGTATGAACCAGAGGGATGGTGGAAAAGAAGACAACATTGTATTTTAGGATCTTAGCACACTGTGAGGTTTCTCAAATGACAGTCTTCTCCACTACCATTTAAAATCCACTATGCATGCACTATTGACTATTAATAGGATGAAGTTTACAATTTGCTTTCAAGGGTAAAATTATAGAGGACATGGAAAAATATTGTTATAATTGTGTCCAATAATAAAACATTATCAGCCCCGAGAGCTTGCATTCCTCAATATCCAAATATTTCACGCTGGTCTTGCTAATGTGTGACAAAAGGCTAAAGACTCTGGACAAAATAGACAAATAGGGGTCGATGATGACTGAAATGAGGAAACAGCACAGTCTACTGGTTAAGGCATTGAACTGGGTATGAGGCCACGTGGGGCTGCATTTCTAGCTGGGCTGCTGAGACACTTCTTTCTCTTAGGCCAAGTACCTGGTCAGTCAGGCCAAGATCAAGAGTATAGAAATGCCTGTGCAGTTCCAGGTGTGGGCAGAGACATTTTCTTGCACTCTGACCTGTCTAGCTGGAATCCATCCTGGCCCACACGGCCCCATTAGCATGATGCTCCATCCACCCGCAGTGGTGGATGACAGAATACAATGACATAGTTTGTTGACTTCCAAACTAGTTTGCTCATGCCCTTCCCTGCAGACATGCCCTTTACTGAAAAATAACAGGTCAGGATCAAAAATGAAATTCCAAGTAGTGTTATATTAAGTGCTATATTGATTGGTTGTTTTTATTTTCACACATAAAATCTTAAATAATGTATTAGCCTTCAATGTACCAAAAACTAAAAGTGATCACCAACTGCCCGAAATGGAAAGCAGGAAAGAGTTGTTCAGAGGAAATAAGAATCCTGACTTTCAACATGTTCTATGATTTTTGACTAAAGACAGATTTTTCACATCAGTCATGATTTTTGAAGACCTGGAATGACTACACTGTTAATGATACATTTTTCGGTCTTAAGGGCCTGGTTTTCATCTTCAGTGACAAAACAACACTGCGTATCAGATCTCTTCTGGTTGGTTTGGGTTTTTTGCAGAGAACGTCATTTAAAAACAGTCCAGATACTTCCAACACCTAAAATCAAGCGGTAGCAAAAACCTAATCACATACACTGTGCTTCAAAAAGTCCATATCTACACTTCCTAAGGATTCTGGGAACTGTAGTCTCCTGGCCTATTTTTCTCTTAAAATATAATAAATTTAAAACAAACAATCCAGCTAACTCTGTTGGTAAAAACAAGGCAAATATTGCCCCCTGAAATTATCTCCACAACCGAAGGGAAGAAAACCAAGTGAGCCTATTCCTCTAGTGTAAACAGATTATTCCCTTGCTTGAAGTGATGAAGCTGTCTCTCCCTGTTGCACAAATATATAAAACAATATATCTTATCTATTTGCCAGGATACTGGGCAATGTCTCCAGGGCTGGCTATCAGCTGGTTTAATTGTGAGACAGTTTTACGTTAGGCATAGGGAGAGGGGAATTTGGTAAGTGCTGTGAGGAGGGCGGGGGAAGAAAATAGGTCAGATAGCTTACAAACATGCCAGAAACAGAGACTAATAGTTCTACTTTTTATTCTATAATAAAATTAATGTTGCCCCAGCAGCATGCTATTTGGTACATCCATCTAATTTATTAAACAAACAAGAAGACAAAGGATTAGCTGAAGATAGTAGTCCTGTGCATATGTGAACTAGTTTTCTGTAATTAACAAAATTGATTATAAATATAATTTTGTTTTTACTTTCTCTTCGTTTTCACATACAAACATGCAATACAATACATCAACTAGAATAAAATCTGCTAAACTGATTATGAAACTACAAATCTATGATTTATTTAAATGTTTGGTCACAGCATTTTCTCTCTTGCTGGTTCCTTCACGTACTAAAAAGAAAGGGCAAAACAGGAGAAGATATGCACAGTTTCACCCACCAGAATTTTACATTAAACCCCACGATGTGCACACAGCCCAGGCTGCATGTTCATACACAGCAAAGCAAACAGTGCAGAAAACATGAAAGGGGAGAAAACACTGGACAACTCTGAACAAAAGCAATCTCAAGTACAAAGACTTGAGATCTTTTTAAGATCTTTGCAAGCAGAGAGGAAAATAAGTGCTTCAAAATAGGGGCAAAGTGAAGAGGGTTCTTTATAAATACTGACTCGAAGCCTTCAGACATTAAAGACTCATATTACAGACTAATGCTATAAACTCTCCCAAATCTCATCTCTCTAAAAATGCTGGAATTAATTTTTCTCCTGTCACTGGGAATTACATTTACTTGGTCAATCAAATCTGTCCAATTCTCCTCAAGAATTTGCAGCCTTTAGTACAGTTTGTGAAAGCAGCTCCTCAGAACAGGGCCTCTGAGAAGACAGAGGTAAACAGCCCTACTGCAGCAGGGAGAGTCCTGCAGAGAGGAAACCCAACAAAAGATGCATTATGCTATTAACAATAAGAAAACAGCTCTATGATTTCCTCTTATTTTTATTATTTATATTGGCTTGGTGCCCAAAACCCCCAGAAGTCCTCCTGCATCTCAAAGCCTGAATGGAGCTTACAGACAGAATTAAGAGATTACAGGTAAAACATTTTTTTCTCTGAAAATACTGTTTTGAAAAATTTTCTTTCCCCTGCTTTGCCTCACAAGCACAGTGGACAAGTTTGTTCAGTTTAAGATTCCCAAATTTATCATATCTGCTGCAATGACAGCATACTCACATGATGACGGTAGCCAAGATATCAGTGCTGATTCATATCTGCATGAAACTCATTCTTCAGTTCGTAAAATTCTTCTTTTTGCTAAGTTTGAGGTCTGCTGGAATCTAAAAGCTCAAAGTGAAGAACTAACAGCATGTGTCTATTCTGGGGCTGAGCTGGAAGAAAAAAACTGAGTTCCACAGCTTTCCCCCAAAACAGTAACACATTCAGTTTTATTTATAACTCTCACCTATTTTGGAAGTTTTTGTGAACCTGGCCTGACATTCAGTTTGGTAAATCAGCTTAAAACTAGAGGAAACTCCTCTCCTTTTATGCCTCCATACAAATGCTTTGAGGAGGCTAATACACAACAAAGATATTAATAGTATACCACGACACAACACATGAATATCACAAATTAATTACTAAATTCTAAAAAGGAGATGTAAATAGACAAAAATCTACTCTGAGCAACTGTATGTGTTAAACAGCAAACAGAAAAAGGAAAAGAGAAAGACAGTGTCTATATGCTGGAGATTATAAAAGGTTCTGAAAACTGCTGTATGACTTTGGCATGGGTGACACGGAGCTGTGAACACTTTCAAGGAGGTCCCATCAGACCTTGGAGCTAACGATCCTCTTTCAAATCTGTCTACTTCTTCCTTTTAATCTTCCTTTTCTGTTGTTTTTGCTTGAGAGAAAACAACAAGGCATGATGCTGTGGGAGAGACGCCAATACTCAGCTCCTGCTGAGAAGAGGAGAAAAAAAAATGATGTGTTGGAGCTGGAGCTGCTGAATCCTGCTCACTTTGTGCAAAGGAATTAAACAGCGTCTCCCTTCACTGACTAAATAGGGCAAATTTGGTTTACCTGGGTGAGATAATGTCTTTCACTGATGGTGTAAAGTAAAATGACGGTGCATTTGAGGTAGAAAAGGATGTATCAATTCAACTCCACTGCTGCCATAAGGAGCATCCAAGGGAGATGGGAATTGCTCTTTGTTTGGGAATCTCTCTGTTCTAGCTGGTGAGTTCCCTCCACTCCTGCCTTGGGAAGGAGATGCAGCATCTCCTCCATGTTGGGACATCTTGACTGCTTGGACCATGGGTCACAAAGTTTTGGTGACAGAAGGACAAATTGGGTTTGCACAGCCACCCCCCACAAAAAAAAAATTTAAAAAATCCATTTTGTCTCATTTTTGAGCACAAAGATTTAGGATACTGTATAAAACAGATTCTTCAGAATTCAGCTTTTAACTTTCTACATCTACTTCAGGGTTTTAATGCATTTTTTATAATTGAGAGGATAATATAGGACAAGTATTTGCTATTCTCCTGTCTCAGTCATAGAGTGTGGCTGAAAGTTCAGAAAGCTGGTATTTCTACCACATGGCACAACTGTCATCAAGAACAAGCTCCAAATTCAGTATATAGTCTTAAACACTATTTTCCTAAAAAGAACTACCTCACAAATTACAAGAAAAATTAACAATACCAGCATCAATCACGTACAAACCTCTAAATGCCTCAAACTGCTTTTGCATAGGAAACCAAACACCATGATCCACATTAAAAAAACTAAGACCTAGAGTGCACAGAGAAGTCAAGTATTTTCTCTTAATATGTTTTATCCACGGTCCCACACTTTCTTCATCTCCAAACACTGACACAGAGTTTAAGTAATTTTGAGTTTGGGAGTTTTTGAAACATTACTGCAGAAGAACCCACCCTCTGTGGAAGTTCACAGCATCTGTATTTATACTCTGAGAATATTAACATTATTCTGTTCAAGAGGAGAACTTGTTCTAAAATTGTGTCCTTTCCAAAGAATGGAAAGCAGGAAAAGTGATCATAATGCATTTTCAGAAACACACACACACACAGCTGAGAGCTAACATTTTCTTTTACAAACTCAGAACAAGACAACAGAGTACTTCCAAAGCCGTGAGCAGGATCCTGATTTTTGGGGCACCTCCACAGGCCAGTGTCCAGGCTCAAGCAATGCCAAACTCCTCCTCCCCCTCCATGGGCACAATGACAATTTGCATGGATAAGCAGAAGTATTCAGCAGCTGCTGGATTTCACATCCAACTTTTCCCCTTCACCCCCAGTCCAAAGGTTAAGGCCACAGCAGAAAAGCAAGCAGGTCAGACAGCAGCATCCCACAGACCACCAGCTGGACTGCTCTTACTTATTCCAGCTTTAAGTGGGTTTTTTCATCTTACTATTTGATGTAGGAAGCTGCTTCCTTCTTTCCTTCCTTTCCTTCTTTCTCCTCCCAGTTATTAAGTTTTTGGAGGCAAAGAGAAAAGGGAGCCAGCACAGCCAGTGCTCACAGGACGGCACTGTGCAGGCTGTGTCCCCCCTCCCACAGTCATCCCACCAGCAGTGTAAAA
The DNA here is from genome assembly GCA_035041135.1 of Platyrinchus mystaceus. Classification (NCBI taxonomy): domain Eukaryota; kingdom Metazoa; phylum Chordata; class Aves; order Passeriformes; family Tyrannidae; genus Platyrinchus; species Platyrinchus mystaceus. The sequence goes on along the minus strand of JAWWLV010000045.1, from coordinate 72,227,516 downwards.
CTCAGATAAACAGAGCTACAACTCAGAGCCAGGGGGTTTGCTCCTCTGCCTGGATTGCTAATGAAGCTCTGAGCATCAAGGCTGCCCAGTCAAGTCCTACCCCTCCTTTGTGGGTAGCGACACACAGCGACACACAAGGAAGTATTTTCCCTCTGAAGACCTTTCCCCAGTTCAAGCCGTCCCCACCTGCAAACCACACTGTGGGAGTAAAGATGTTCATCCCCAGGCATTTCACCCTTCCATGCCCGGCCCTGACCACTCACAAGAGGAAGATGTCTCTGAGAGAGGGTGGCCCTGATATTAAGTGCTGAGTGTCACAGAGAAGGGAGCAGGAATCAGAATAAGAAATCAAGTACTGTCCCTCTTTCTCACATGTGTGTGAGTTATTTCTCCACGCCAGCCCATATACAGGCTCCAGAACTCCAGTTTTCTTCACACTAGTTCAGTCCTTCTTTCCATAAAAAAAAAAAAAAGGCTTAATTTGAAGTTCAGTTCAGTCAGGAAAGAGAAACAGTCTTTCAGCTGCAAAGATTTTCAAACCATATGTAGTACTTCAGGGTCTGAGTTTTTCCTTGCATCGTTTACCCTGTGCCTGGACAAACATTTTCCCTCCTTTGACATTTTTAAAGCCTCTTCCTCACCAACCCACCAATTCATCCTCATATGCCTGCTTTAATGAGCCTTCCTTACACCCTTCCCTTCAGACCAAGCTGTTTTAATATTTCTGTTTTATTAAAATTTTTTTCATTTCCATCCAATTAAACAAACTTTGCAATCCAATGATAATTATTTTTCAGCACTACTAAGATCAAAACAAAGTTTCTCAGTGTCTTCAAAATGAGCATCTGATCTATTTACCACAAAAAAGACACCCAAACCCAACATGTAGCAGTAAGACTCTTACCTTAAGTTTTGACCAAACTATGCAGGAAAAATCTTAGCTTCGGTTATCATGCAATATGCAAATTGCAAGATGGTATTTTAGCTGATGTTGAAGCATGTGGCAGAAAACCTGGCTTACAGGAAAAAGCCAGCTTGCCAGTAAGGCTTGTGTGTCTGCTAATACAGACAAAAGAGGTATCCGAGGTTCTGCAAAACCTAAATGAACAGACCTAATTTATCTAAGTCCTTGACAGCCCACACAGTACAAAGCGGAGGTCTTAGGGCAGCAAGAGGGGGAAGTCTTTACAAATACAGCACGATTTCTGTACCTTGGTATTCCACAGATGGGCAGTATCACTTTCAGAGGTTGAATGCTTTTGACTAGGAACGAAGAACACCACAGTTGTGATATTATTTTGTTTGGCATTAATAAAACTGCACAAGCGTTCCTTGCTTGTGCCTGGGTCTCCTTTGGAGCCTCCCATCCCAAAGTGCTGCCATTCTCTATTTTACACTTGTTGCATAATTGGCAAATACCAAACAAACTAAAAAGGGCCTGTGCAAAGGGGAACTCTCTGCACCCAGCTCCCAGTGATTCCCAGCCTCATGGAAGCCAGCAGGCAGTTGTTATACATCTTGGGGATAACATTCCCTTTGGAAAAGAGATGGCCATCCTCCTTGCAATATGGTTACTAGTGTTGGAGGGGACATCCAATTTATTTGTCTAGGGGTGAGCATATGGCAGGAAAAAAAAAGAGAAACAAATTCCTATTTTTATTAAGTGCTACAAAACGGTCTGAGGAAGCTGCAGGTTAGCACCACTTCAAACTGTTGCTGCATTAGTTTTGCTTTTACTGTGGAACACCATGGGGTAAAACCTTAGTCTTCCTCTGAAAAAAAAAAAAAAAAAGAAAACAAACCTATACTGATATCAGAAAAGGGCGGGGGGAGAAAAATGACAGCCACTGGCCTGCCCTTTAACCTTTCTAACAGAGCTGGTGGCCGCAATGAAGCTTAATCAATGCAATGGAAGTGACATTTCGCAGTCAAATCAAATTAAATGGAAATGAAAGGAAAATCTGAGGTCCAACCTAAAGGCTGTTCCCTCTTACACCGAGGTCATTGCCATGGCAACTAAATGCTACAAATGTGTAGAGTAAATCCTTAACAAATCTGTAGAGAGCATGTCCAATTGAATATGATAGTTCCTGTCACTGTACTTTGTACCTTTCAAAAGAAAGGGAGAAAATAAAACAAAGCGCATCTTACAGCCCATGTAGCAGAAAAGAAGTTCTGCCAGCAACCACGCAGCGCAGCAGCAGACTTAATCTTTCCCTTCTGCTTGGACATGGAGAAACCAAACAGCTTTACTGTAAGACAGCAAGTGGGTAGCTATGGACAGAGACCATATTAAGTGGATTAGGGCATGCTGTGTTACATTTTTCAGTCTTGCTTCAACTGGAGGGCTGGTAACTGCAAAAACTTCCTGGTATCATTGCAAACGCATTTAACCGTGGCTGGGAGCAATTCCTATTGCAGACTGCCCACGGCTCTGAACATCCCACCCAGCTCCAGCACGTACCTCCCTCACCCTTCTGCCTTTGCCTGGCACGAGAAGGCTGCTTTATGAGAGCGCTTGGAATGGCAAAGGGCCGATCAGACCTGCTAAAAAAATCAGGGGTGCTCCCACCTTTGTGCTTGCAGCCCTTCTTCTGTCCAAGCCCAAGACTCGCCTTTCAATGGGTCTGAAGCAGCTGCCCCCTGACCCTACCCACAGCACTCTCTGGGCACAAAGGCTGCTAAAAAAGGGGACATCAACCCACTTTCCCCCTGTGCGCTCCAGTGTCACGGGCAGCCCTCACCCCATTTCCCTCTACATCAGCTCCGACCGACACACGGGCAAACTCCCCACCTCTGTGTGCCCCTGTAGAGAATTAAAGGTAATTACCAATTCCTACTGCCACTCAAGGAGTATATTTCACTCCTCAGCCTAACAGCTTCTGACAATGAAGGGCAATTTAAGAACCACATCAAAATACAACAGCCACACGCTCACGCTCGCTCTGCTATTTTAATTTCAACATTTCCACCTGTGTAAGCAAAGAGATGGGAATGGGGGAAGGCACCAGGCAGGATATGGAATTTCTCTTTTTCTTGTGAGATGTGGAAGACTTTGCATACTGAGCTGTGACCTTCCCCAAACTTGTCATTTATCTGAGCTGCATAAGGTGGCAACCATTATCCTCTTCTTGAACACGGTGAAGTTTTGATTCAGCTGTAGTGATGCAGTCACTGTGCATTATGGAAGATCTCAAGAGATTATGTGCCCTGGGCCAGCACGGGCTGGGAGTATTGCAAATCTGATACGAGGTGACATTTTCTACTCAAATACATACAGCCACAGGACATCACACACCTTCCTGCATGAATAGCAATACACACTAATGAACTAATTTCTGGGGGGAAATTGTTACTTCCCAAGTGGGTGGGGGAGGAGACTACTCTGACACTTCAACCAGAAGAGAATTCTGGTTTTCTTACAATCTTTTTGCTGTATTTTCACCTTTTTCAAACAGTGCTACTTCATATAGCTACACACAGCACCTTCAGACCAGGTCATCCAGCTGGGATCTCTGTGCAATGCATCCTACAACACATACATGAAATCACAGAGTGGCACACTGGGTTACATGCTTCTCTGTGAAGGAACAACCCAGAGTATCCACATGCCCCATTATGCTCACAAGAGAATCTCCATTATATATAAGGAAATAAAATTCACTCTGAAATTGTTCTCGTATTCACTCAATACTGCTGGATATTCTAATTTAGTATATTAAAGCCCTCCTTTTTATCACATATAACAGTGATATTTACAGATCATTTCACAATTCTTTTACCCTTTAAATGCCGTTGGATGCTTGTGGTCACTCACTCGTGCTCCCAATAGTTGAAAATGCACTCAAAAAATTCAGCTGGCAGACCAGGCAAGATGCTCGTGCTGGAAGAGCTGAAGTGACAGTTCACTGTAAAATATACGTAAGCTCTGACTCAGAAACACAAAAGGCCAAGGAAAATTGCCTTTAAATTACCACTATTGTGGTCACTCTTGAGTTTCCATGGAAAAATAAACTGAAAAAGGATTTCAGAGGACCAGGTAGATCAGGGAAGCAGTAAATTAGTTTATGGAGAGGGGACATACCAGGACAAAGCTGCAGGCACAAGCACTGGATGTTAAGACAAGTGTTGTACCCACATAAGTGGTTTCTTGAACTTGTCAACAGAAACCTCATGTGCATCTGTTAATAACCTTGAATTTTAGAGGATTTATAATCTAGAAATCTACTCAGTCTCAAGCAAGGCTCTGGGAAATGCAGCTGGACTGGCAGTCAGGTGAACACCATCACTCACATCCCATCAGAATATTTTATCAGAGTATAATACAGTATTTAACCCTTAGGTTCTTAATCTTTGCTTTGATTTAAAAGAAAAAAAAGAGGGTTTGACGGAGAATGGACCATTACAGAACAGACCTGGGGAAAAAAAGAGTGAGGAAAAATGAAAGGCACTAACTACATAAAGAGATGCAATGCTGGAAAGAGACCAGTATTTCTATCATATCAACACTCCTTTCACTCAGTTGTTCTTATGAAAGAGAGAAGCAAAGTCGTGTAGGAACTAACAGTTAGTGACTGTCCTACTAAGCAATTCAGAATGATATGTAATGAAACCAATTAATAGAATCTCACCTTTTTTATAGAACTAAGTACTAGTAACAAATAAAACTTAAGAAAATTTTCCTACATTTTTGCATCAATATCCATGGGATCTTACTTAATATGCCTTGGTCTTGCCCTCATAAATTAGAGGAGCCTTTCAAAAAGCAAAAATCTGCAACGTGATGGGTACTGAAAAGCAAATAAGGATTCTGAAACAATTTTTATGTATTTTTGCACTACTGTTTGATACATATTTTCTCATGTTATTTCTTTTATATTATTTTTGAGATCTAACAACTGCTTTTAATAAGCAACTGTTATTGCAAACATATAATTATACTAGGCCACAATCCAACAAAGCACTTAAAAGCACAGATTAAAGACACTGAAAACAATGGCATTATTTATGTGCTTAAGGTTAAGCATCTGGTGAAGGACTTGGATGGATCAAAGCCCCATTTCTATTACATCTACAGACAAAATATTATATATGTTAATTAAACGTAAAATATATGTAAATTAACTAGCACATGAAAAATAGCACTTCCATAAATGTTTATACCCCTATACAATTTGTAATCATAGAACGTTCCAGTTAGTCAATATGAAGAATAACTCCTAATATCAGCCATTTCATGACAAAGTGACAAATTCTTGGAACTGAACAATTACGAAATAACTTGCCATAAGAGACTTCCCTTCATAAACCATCTCCTGACTAAGAAGTTCTGAGGCAAAAAGAAGAAAATAGAGAGAAAGCACATCTCATTTATCTTCAGACTTCAATAATTCAAGCAAAAGCTTGATTTGTTTTCTGGGTTTTTTTTAATCAAATTAGTTTTTGTAGGAAGATCCACAAGTTATTTGCAGGTAGTGCGTAATAACCTTATTTTATCAAAATTTCTTGTTTTTTTCATTGAACAACCCCTTGCTCTTGAATTAAGGATGAAATACTTGTCTTCCATTCTCTCCAGAATTACTTTGTTTAACTGTATACCATTTCTTATTCTTCTGTTCACTATTTAAAAAGACATATTGACTAAAAAAACTTGCAAATAATTATTTCCTCTCTAAATTACTGTTTCATGTATATTGAACATTTTTAACATGTGGACCGATCTTAATGATATTCCATTTTGAAAAACCTAGAAAATACCTCTTGATAAAGTTTGAGATTTTCCATTTTAATAATTAGCTTTAAAAAGCTCTATTTGATATAGAAAGGCAAATTACCATATGAAAATTTCTTTTACCTGATGTTTCTTTTTAATTTTATGTTGTTAAAACAGAAAAGGAACCCTTTATTTTATTTCAACATAATGTTGTGGCTAATCAAACTAAAAAAAAAAAACTTTCTAAAAATGGTTCTCCACTGGAAATCACAAATGTATTTTGTTTCTCTTTAATTTGGAAATTACAAGCGCAAGAGACACAAAAAAAAAAAATTGTGAATCTCTCAAAGCATCACTAAAACTTGTAGTACTTTCAATTTGTTTTCATATTCACTTTCTCTGGTCTCTGCTTTTTTTTTTCCCTTGTCTTGAGTCTACATAGACTATTTATTCAGTGGAACAAACAGAATATTATTACTACCTTAATCTTCCATAAAGCAAGTACATTTTCTTCAATAGTTTAATATGAAATTGTGTATGGTTTAATACTGAAATATAACCACAGGAAGAAGTGCTAATTGCCTTACGTATTTAAATTAAACATGTACTTGGAGAATTATAACAAAGAATTACACTCAATGCAAAGTTTTAAATGAAAGAAAAACCCATAAAATGGTCTGATCACACCTTCTTTTAATCAAATTTATGCCAGCTCACTGACTTTGCTTATGACTTGACTTCAATTTTGATTTTCTCTATGCAAATAAGGATTTTGCTTGAATCCTTCAATAATGACCAACAGATAAAAAGGCAGAGAAATAATGACATACCTGAATAATCAGCTACTTCTGGAAATATTGGGTCAATTAGGCCTTGTATCAGCATATAGAAGAATTTAACATTAAAATGGCAAGCTAAGGGACACAGCAGCAACTTCAGTGATGGGGTACGTGCATTCAAAGGAAAGTAAATTCTGGAAACTACACTGCAGTTCCCAGCTCTCCAGTGGTGACAAGAATAGATGATCTTCTGATTTATGTCCAAACTCTACACTTTTGCTAGTTCTAGTCGCTGTTTTGATGGCAATCAGGAGTTACCACACCAAACACAAAAACCAGACCTTTACAGTTTCTGAAATGAGCACCTTCACTGCAAAAATAATAGTCACAGTAACAAAAAGGAAAGCACCCGGAATTTTCACTTGCTATTTGAAATACATTTTGGTTTCTTAATGTGTTTTTTCATTTCGAAGGACACAGTGTCATTCACATTAAGATGGCAGGTCAGGTGGGAATCACGCTATCACAGCTTTACCAACAATATTCTTAATCTTCTTTCCAAAACTAAGCAGGACTACACTGGAGGATTGTTGTGGGCATCTTTTTACCAGACATTAGAAACGAATACCAGGCAATGATGGAGGCAAGGAAAAAACTGAGGAACTGCCCATATTCTGATTTGAAGGGATGACAGAATACCCAGTCCTCTCACAGCATTATAGAGTTAGTGCTGAAACATCTGAATGCAACTAGAGAAGTGCATCTCAACTGTTTTGTGTACCACAGATGTACTGTTTAATTAAGCCATCAAAAAAAATGAAGGAAAATGGAAACAAGGGAATACAAAAGCGAGGGAAACTTCTTCAGCAAGTTAAAGCGCTCTTAATAAGTAACAACATGACATTAGTCATTAAGAAACAAGAACTCTAAATAATGCATTCAGAACCTATAGATCTAAACTAGAAGATAACAAAGCCTCATAAATCTGTTTGTTCATTAAGTTAAAAAAAGCCAGACTTTGTGTTGCTATCATGTCAGCTGGCACCAAACTGTACGCAATTTAGTGCAACTACAAAGTGAAGCCCATAGTCTACAATGGCAGGGTTTTTGATCACGCTAATTAACAGCCATTTTGTTTAAAATAAACAGATACGACTCTAATTGCCTTTTTTACATAAGAAAGGGAAGATCTTAAAAGTGAAAGCATGCAAAGGGAAAGATCAGACAGTCGCCTTTCAGACTGATAAGCAAACTCTGTGTGAAATGAGCGCAAATGAAGTTTGAGACGCTCTGGATTGACAGCAGGGAGACAGCAAAGCAAGAGGAGGAATGGCTTCCAAAGGTGGAAAGGCATGACCACAGTTCTTTCCAGAAGGAAATGGGCTATTTCAGAGTCTTATTTTCTCTAGTCTCCCTGTCTCCTGACACCTGCCTGCAAGGAGTTTCATCCCCTGCAGGGCCAGGTCTGCACCAGGGTTACATCTTGTGAAATCTTCAGATGGCACAAGAAGGCTGGTTAGCATCTCTACACAGAATCTGACTGGCAGGTAAAATGTTGTAGGAAAGGAAGGAAAGAAACAAGAAAAAGGGAGATCTCTGTGCCTGCACCTAGTCCAGGCACCAGAAGAGGGTCTAGACAGCGCCGCACTACTTAGTTTGCCAACTTCAGGGATACACAGAAAGACCATTCAGTTCCGGAAAAGTCCTGGTAAGTAACTTGCAGAGCAAGTGCTAGGACACAATCCAGTTTTCTGGCTAACTTCAGTGAGCCTGAACTGCAGCCTAGAGATGCAACGAAGACAAATGGTTTTGGTTTTTCATTTTTTTGCCTCAGTGTTGGTTACTTCTATCAGACAAACTCCATTTATTGCTTTTCAAACATCGCTTCAAAGCTGCTTTTTAAGTGCATCATAACATGAAACATTGCAGAGTAAGGCAATGAAGTAAAAACATTGTCTATTTATGTAAAAGAGTTTTCTCACCTTTCTCCCCACTAATAACACTACCTCTCCCAAAAAACCCCATCCCAGTAGGTTTTAGGATGCAAGCAAAGATTATCACCATTCAAAAATACCTCCCTGCACTTCAAGTGTGCAACATCCACACACACTTTCCAGTAAGAAACCCTCTGGTACAGGAACTTGCAGCATCCTTCCTCAGCAGCACAAATTCCTACGTGTAACAGCATGTTCTGACTCATCTACAAGGGCTTATCTCAGTACTTCAGGGATAAGAGCAAGGTCCTTATTTTCAGGACACCACACAGACTGCATGTTTTCAGCATATTCAAAATACCACTGAAAGTTCCTAAATCGCAGTGAATTGCTCCACTTAGGCACAGCAGGCTTTTATGCCATCATGGTAATGGTACAGCAGGAGGCAGAGTTTTTGCAGGGCCCGGTCAAAGATGTGACAGCAGCTCTCATTGGAATAAGGGTCTGTGAAAAAAACTCATCTGATGGATGAACTTTTGCTTGCTTTTCCTAATGCCATAAACCACAGTTTGTACATTTGTGCCATAAACCACGGTTTGTACATTTAAAATAACAAGAAAAGCCCCGTTTGAAAAGAATCTGAAGACTTGCACTTAACAAAGAATTTTCTCTCGGATGAAACAGAGAAAGAAGACTGTAACAGGTGTTAGCCACATTAATGAACGTGCTGCTGCAAGAAATTTAGCTACAACAGTGGGAAAAGTGGCATAGAGCTGACAGCACAGATTACATCTCCTCAAACGTTCAAAGTCCCTCTTCTTGCTGGGACTACAGGAGTGACTCTGGGCACTCTGGGATGCACAGGAAAGCCAAGGCAGTGAACACACAGGTCTGCAGGGTGCAGTTGACCTAAAATTCCCATGGGGCACCACAGCAGCATTCACATACAAAGATTTTTCTGTTTTCAGATGAAACTGCAAAGTCAAAATTATTCTACATAAATTTCTCAGAACTCAGCTTTCCAAATCCAGTTTTAAAGGGAACATTTACAGCCAGCTTTAATGATAACAACATCAGAGAAGAACTTCATCACAAGAGCAATCTCCCTGGCCTTCAAATATTTTGTTAATATAACTCTGAACATCAGACATACTCCCTATCAAAAACAAGCATCAGTATATACTGTAGGGGAATTTCATTACTAATGAAACAGTACAACGTATTGTACTGCTGGCTGGAAATCTCAGACTGAATGACTTCAGCTTTCAGATCAGCAGCCAGAACAGACTACAGCTGGCCTAATTTGATTTAGGTGAGGCCATGTTGCTGGTTTTCAAACATTAAAACCCCACAGAGTCATAAAAGACCAGTGGTGGTGTTGCCTGAGAAAGGACAGGCAGAAAGATGCAGCAGCTTTCCAAGAAGCACAAACCAAGGTTGCCAAAATATGCCTACAAGAATTACACTGCGGGAAACAAGACATAAAAATGAAAGTAAGTTACAAAGCAAGGTGGATAATAGTATTATCTTACCACTAGCATCATGTCAGCAAGGATATAGGAGTGATACATAAATGCAGGTGGTTTATCACCTCACTGTGGCCACAGTGATACTTTCAAATTCAGACCATACTTACATGTCAACAGGTTATACAGCAAATATTAAAGGCAGTAATTACTTCAGTACTACTCTCAGTAAAATCTGTCACAATTTTTGCACCAAAATATTATCCACACAAGGAAACAGTAATTTGGCTTCATACTGGTCTGTAAAAATCCAGTCACAGCTCTTCAGTAATCCTTGTGGCTCCCTTTCAACTAGGGATACTCTATGATTGTATGATTTTTCACTTTCAAAGTAGCTAATTGACTTTTGAATCCAGAACCTATTGACTTTTCAATTTTAATTTAGTTCCTCCCACCTAAGTCATGTGATGCAAAAAAATAAATATATTCCTTCAAGTTTTAGCTCTGCAAAACCAAACAGTATTTTGTCTTACCTAAAAGGGCAGTTTTAGCAAACATAACTGATATCCATAAAATAAACACAAAATAAGCACACAGCCTTCCACATTCTCTCCTCTATGCATATATCTGTGTCCACTCTCTTCTCTTCTAGGACACATTTTAAGGGACAACTCTGCACTAAAATCAGATGTTAAGCTCTAACTAACCACCAATAATAACAGCTGCATTTGTAAGAAGGCTTTCAGCACAACAAATGACATAAACAATTTGCCTCCAAAGATCCAACTATCCTCCTTCTTCCAAATGAAACATACAAATTACCCATCCTAACAAGAAAATTCCTCAAAATTAAGTTCTGGGGAAAAAAAAAAAGTGTGGCAAATCTAGGCAAAAAAAAAAATTGAGAAACAAAATCTTATTTGAAGAATTTAGACTTGAAATTTCAAGTAGTATAATTTATTGTAATTCTGTGTCAGGACATCTTGTTAAAATCAAATGCATAATTTACCTTACCAAGAAGTACGGCACTAAAAGGAAATATAATCACAGAGGATCACGTAGGATGAGAGTAAAACAAACTACAGACAAACAATAAACAATAAGGTATACTGCAATGGGGGTGGATTTTTTTGTATACAAGAGCTTTTCAAATAAATCTTCCCATAGCAGGAGAAACACTACATGGTTACTTAAAAAATAGAAAAAAAAAAAAAAAGAAGACATAACATATGTTTGGAACTTTGCAGAAATTCTGTATGCTGGAATTTGAAACTTCTAGAGAGTATCACTGAATTTTTCATATTTAATGTTTTCCATTGGAAAAACCTTTCAGTTTAGTGTTCATCCAAATCCAAAAGTAGTAAATCATGTTTTCATTACAATACCTAAATAAATAAGAGGATTTTATTGAATGCAGAACAGTAAATGTGATTTTATGAGGTTACATTCACTTCAGTGTTATCTCTGTCAGGTTTGACATCGTGACTGGAGAGACTGTGCCTATTTCTGTAATGGCCATTTTCATACTGTGCTTGAATAAATCCATCTGGTTGACACACCAATCATAGTAAAGTTTCAAAGAGTGGAATAAAACTAAATTAGCACACTGATTTCTGTCATGACAAAAAACTATTTTTATACCAGCACTATGGCTGGATACTTATTGAGCCATGATATGTAAATGGTTAGTGCAGAGAGACAAGTGAAGGAAGGACATCTCCCCTCTATCCAGCTCACATATCCCGTGTTCTGAACTCATGAAAATACCTGATTAATACTATGTCATCAGGCCGAGCCATGCACTGTCACTAGTTAGGGCTTTACAGAAGAGTACAGCTCTGCCCAGATTAACAAAACAAAACAGCCAAGTCATCACTGCTGGACCGTGTCAGTAACTCACGGTATCGCACATGGGTCGAGCCAAACGGGACCTTTCCATGGCTCTGATTATCTTCTTAACACAAATACTGCAGGACTGCACTGCCACTTGTGTTAGTGGAAGTTTACATTATCCTACTGGTGGTATTTGCTTATCATAAACATGTTTTCTTCAGTTACACCACTCAGGCTCTATTTTCCACTGAACACGAGTTTTTGGCATAGGACAAAAGAAAAGCAGCAGTGAGCTTCAAGTGTACATACCAAACTCTCTCATGACAACAGTGGCAGGATCAGCAACAGAAGCAGCAGGTTTCATTTGCAAACCAAGACAGTCAGATAAGCCAGTTATGGAAGATGGGAATTTCACTGTAAATCATTTACTGAAGCCATATTTCAGCTCACAACTATTGCTTAGTGAGCAGGCTTTTTTTTTTTAGAAGGAATAATTCAAAAGTCAGCCTTTGAAGATGAAGATGCTATCTTACACTGGGGAGCAGTGTCCTATCAAAACCTCACCAAAGCTCACATACAGTACATAAAGAAAAGGCAGAACACATGCCATTCCTGACAGATGGATTCAGAAAGTGTATGGCTGAATCAAGCCCAAACTCCATAGTTTAAAATAACTTTAATCACTAGCAATTTCTCTTTCCTTTTAGTTTTCGTAATTTCTATTAAGACACTAACCAGATTCCCCTCCAATACTTCCTCCTCTCCATTGAGCCTGCTGCAAAATGCAGCACTGCAGCCACTTTTGCTCAGTGTCCTTTCCAGTTCTGTCCACCAGCCTGAATTACTCAAATATATACCTTGATTGGCCTCCTGCTTTTCTGGTGATGCAGCTCCTAGTAAGTCCAGTATGGAACTTTTGCTCTCATTACTCAGACAAGTAAAAAAAAAAATATATGAAAACAGAATTTCTCCTGTAAGCCATTCTTTTCTGAAGGAAAACAGGGACAAAAAAAAAAAAAAATCAAAGAGCATAGTCAAGGAAGCACCTTTTGTCAAGAATATATCTTTGGGGCCTCTTCTAGGTGGTTGGGCGTCACAGGTGGCTTCAGCAGATACTTTGGATGCAAAACTATTTATTGTGAAGAGCAACAGATTTAGCTTTGGGTTTTGGGTTGTTTTTTTCTCTTTTAATCTTTTCTTAAATGAAGAATACTTATCCCTCTTACTCATATCATTTGGATTAGAATGCCTAAACATTTTGGCACTTCAGATATTCTTCATATGGTTTCAAAAAAGTTAAAACATGAACGTGTGAGAACATTCGTAGCCTCAGACCACACCTTCATGCAACAGAATTAGCTTCAGTGGATTTGCAGGATCTCTGCCTCACAAAATAACGTCAGTAACACTACAAATACCAAAATAATACGAGTCTCCGTCACTGTGTTTATATATATACACATTCATATATATACACTCACATACACATATATACTGTATATACACAGGTTTCTCGCACATTCTTCCATGAGATGTTCACAAACTTCAGAAGCTGACTTGCATTTTAAAGATTTATTAAAATAGGCTTAATCACTGTGATCTAGAGCTCACCTGAGCAGCACTTAAATAGGGGAATTGAAAATTCATTCTTAAAGCGCTCCAGCACAACCTCAAAGGTCTCAGGAAAGATTCATCTACAGGTCTCAAACACTCTCTTTCAAAAGAACCTGAGCATGTAATACAGGCAGACTTTGCAGCACGTAAAGTCCCTTATTAGTGCAAATGTTAATTTTGTTTCCATACTTCCAGGGTAATAAAACAGGTGGATGCATTTTTTTGATGACATGCCACATAAGCATGAGAATTGTCTTTTTAATGCAATTCTGGTCACGTAGAAAAATTTCTCACACAAAACAGTGAAATTGTACATACTCCTCTTTCTCCTGCTCTCATCCCATCCTTACATTAAAAAGATTTAATATTTAGCCTAACTAAAATACAGATTAGAATTACATATTCATGTTCCAGGCTGCAGAATTTTCATAGTGTCTCATCACTAAAAATGCAGCCACTTCTAGAGAGGAACGCAGGAGCTGATCAACAGCACACAACACTGTTACAGCACAGTTCACAGCAAGAAATTAACACATTAGATATAATTTTAAAAAATTACCAACTGACTGAAGAGACTTCATGCCCTCATCTCTAAAAAATACAAGAGGCTTTAAAGTAAGTATCCTGAGGAAGATTGAACATGGCCTACTTTATCATACATGGCTCTATGCCAGCAACTCTACATGACCCCTGTTTAGCCTCCAACAGCATTTACTTGAACCTAAAAATTCTGGTCCACGTTCTGCCCTTGAATGTGTACATGCAGCTCCCAATGATGTCAATGGCAGCTGTGTCTGTACAGCTGAGGGCAGAATTCAACCATGTTATCATCATCAGAGAGATGAAGTCAGCTCTTCCGAAACTCAGCAGGTCTCGAAACCACCCAAGAAAGTGTTCCTCCCCAGAGAGGCTTCCCTATAAAAAGCGCAAAACTCATGTTTTAGTCATTTCAGTGGTGCTTCTGCAAGGGAGAAAAATCAAAGTGAAGGTGCTCCACTCACGCGGTTCTCATTCAGAAAGTATAACATATATGTATGCATGGCTGTATTTTTCTGAGTGGGAGAGGCTGTACTGCAGATGTAGCAGCCAAAGTCGCAGCTCTGGAGTTACTGACACCAGACTCTGTACACTTGCAAGCACCAGTGACTGTAGACAATATTAAAATGTGTGTTTTGTAAAAAGAATAACTTTTTCCTCTTCTCATTTAATATATTAAATAAGAGCTAAAGAGCTTTCTTGTGACTTCTCTTTCTCACTGTATTCATTCATTCTTTTATTTCCCTTTTTTTTTTGGATGTAACTTCTCATCACTCGCCCAAGGACAAACAAAAAAACTGCAAGGGCAAATTAGGTACAGAAAACAGATGCTGTGATGTCCTCGTGTGAGGGTGTTTTAGCCCACAGGAGGCAGGAATGTCAAGCTTTATGTGGTGAAGACAAGATGCACATCTGGTTCTGTCCTTACGCTCCCTGCTCACCAGCCCATACCTCCCACCTTCGAAGCACAGGGCCACTGTCCCTCCCTCTCCAGGAAGCCACGAATAGCTCTGCCTGTGAACCTGGAAAAGAGGCAACAGGCAGGAGGCCGTGGCACTGCACTACAGCCAGGAATGAGGTCCCCTAGGAAAGCCCCACCTTCCCCAACACAGACCTCTGCTGCTGGAGCTTTGCTCTGTTAGCACACCCCTGGCTCAATACCCAGCTAGGGCATGTGTGGCATGTGTGGCATGTGTCTGCCCAGTGACCTCGTGTGACAACTGCGACCCTGCAAAGCCACATTTATCCTGCCTAGAGCGATGCTGGTGCAGGGGGACACTGGAATTCTTTCCAGTACTGCTGAGATATTTGGAGAGTATGGCACCAGATGCTCACAGGTGCTACTAAATACTGCTGTGGCTTGTAAAAGCTGTGTAAGTCTAGGACCACCACATTACTTCCTTTAAATACAAACCATAGGTCACTATATGATGGTATATGATGAGAAGTGACTGAATGGCACTGGAGCTTCATTCAAGTCTGTGGAATCAATATGATTTTATTATGATTTAAGCCAGCTATGGGTTTCGGCTCTTTTTATTTCAATTATTAGAAAATGATGTTGAAGTTGACGATAACTAATGTTAATATACTCTACTTCTAATTGATGAAGTGGTGGCCTGTTGTCTGTATTAATACAGCAATAGAGAAATAACACCCCTTTGGAGCATACTGCAAGTTTTGAATTAATTTTAAAGGTTTTCCACTTCCATCAAGTAATCAGTATATTTATTTCTGCCCACAGCTTCTCAGAAGGGCACCATTTTCAATCAGAAGGCATGCTCTTGATCTCCAGCATCAGTGATGCATTTCTCTGATGTGTAATCCCCACTGCAAAGTTCTAGTAGCTCAAGAATGAAGTTTAGATAACTGCAAAACCTGACACTGGACTAAGAGTTTTTGGTGCTCAATATCCATATTTAAAACTGGATTCACTGAGGTGTCCTCACAGGGAATTAAACAAGGCACAGATTTTCAGGTCCTCTCTATTCCTAAGAGCTCCCACTGAACACATCTCCCTGCCTATTTGGGATGCTGAAATCTCCACATGTGAAAACCTGGTTTTCAAATGTAGCTTCACTGCAGCTGCCAGATTTGTTCCAAAGAGGCCAAGCCTAAGAACTGTGAGTATCAGACAAGGAAAGCAGAACGCTTTCAATTTGTACTGGAGTCAGCACACACTGGCAAGATTCATATCTCATCAGCATATAAAAATTGTACAAATTTACCTGCACTGATATAGTTAAAGCTACATAGATCCATTCTACTATGACCACTCCTCTATTGCTCCCTTCCACAGAAGTACACACAGGGCTTTCTTCACATAATATTCTTCAAACCAGCGTAATTTCTGCAAGCTCTCGATGCATAACCCTCCACAGGGCTGCAGCTACAAGTGTCCCCAGTCCATGAGGAGGGCACCCTCCTCAGGAGTTGTGTCACCTAACCCCACCAGTGGGATGTCGCATCCCCATCCAGAAGGGTGATACAGTAGCAAATGCACATATGCGCTGAGCATGTCAGCGAATAAGTTGTGTTACGGGTAAGGAGTGAGGGAATTTGTACCCTGGGGCCATCCCAGTGCCTTCCCCTCTAGTTCTTCTTTTAAAAGAGGCAGCTTCTCTTGGGTTCCTTAATGACATCTTTTTCTGGATTTAAGACCAGCAGTGTTCCCCTGCCATGCCCCTCTAGAGGCACATGTGAGCCCAGAGAGGACCCGTCCACTTCCCGTTTCGGTGCAGATTCTGCAAAGCTATTCTGGGACTGCCAGAGCTGTGCAGCAGAAAAGCATCAAACATTCAGGGGAATCCCCTGTCACTTTTATTATTCTGGCAAAAAGTAATGATGATGTGTCTTCTTAGACACGGTACTGGGCAGGAGGGTGTTCTTTATTTTAAGTACAGGCAGGAAATGAGTAATAGATTTCCTCTGCAGCCAAACTGGGGCTTGAGGCTGGTTGGTTGAGCGAGCTTCAGCCTCTCAATATTTCAACTCTGTGCTAAATGGGGAACAGCAAAAATCCTTACTACTTGCAGCGGTTTTGGACATTTCAAGTTCAAAAATATTAACTACCTGTGAGCCTCATCCTGTACCCCTGTAAGGAATATTCTGATCTCATCAGCTGGGAAATTCAGGCAAAGAGAGGTCTACAGAGACACATGGAGAGGATGGGAAGCCACTGCTCCCCCACACAGCACTAACTCATTTTCCGTGTCATTTCCCACTACTATTAAAATGATTTCTGTTCCCCCAGTGGAAGAAATTATAGGATGGCTCTATAAAAGATATATATATATGTATCTAAAGAGATATATATACAAAAAGCAATCTCATCATATATATATATATATATGAAATAATCAGGTATATCACATATCTATATCTATATATATCTTTGTTCAGAACAGGTCCAGATGCCCTTGCAATAAAATCCCCACACAGCCACCTGTGCCTTGTTTACACTTGGCCTCCTCCTACCATTACTCCCAGTGATGAAGCTACACAACTGTTAATAAAGTTCTAGTGGGGGAAGATGTTTTTGCAGGCAAAGCAGTTGTTAGCTCACAGCACCAGCTCATGTTTAAGACTTCTTTTTACCTGGATGAGAGCAGCCCAGTTTCTGTCTGTGTTCAATCTTCCTACAATATTGACAGTGATGGCCTTTTGCCTAGCAGGGCTGAAAAGACACATCAGTCAACTTCTCCAAGTAGAAAATGAAGCAAAAGGGAAGAATTAAAGCTAAAGAAGCCATCAATGAAAACAGACTGCACAACTTAATAATTAACACACTAGGGAGAATCAGATGGACGGGAGAATGAATTTGCAAACAAATCTGAAACAAAAAGGAAGTTGTTTCCATTTCAGAGGAATTTGAAATGTTTACTGAACTACTATCTTAATTCTGTTTGTGCACTGACTGCTTAAAATGTATTAAAATTCTACAGTACAGCAACAGTTAATTTTGACAGTATGGATTCTTCCTGACATGACAGTCTCCTTACACTGAAGGGTCACTTTGAAGGCTGTGCAGTTCCTGCCCCACATTTTTGTCTTTTTGGGGTCCTCACTACTTATTTCCATGCTATTGTTGACTACACCACACTTACCCTTCAGGTAATGACACTAAGTAGTATTACTGTCATGTTATTTATTTCCATTTGTGCCACTTTAAAAAAATAAAAATTAAAAAAAAAAAAGAAGAAGAAACTTTTCTCCAGAAGTTATGCAAAATACAGAACTTGGGAAACATACTACGCTGATTAACATTTTGATTGATTTCCTCTCAGAAAATCAGTCTCACTTTCGAACCTTTATAGTCAAGGTGGCAGTCCCACTTTCTACCCTCATTCTGTTTTATTCTTCTCTGTTTGAACAAGCAAATTTTGTCTGTGGGGACTCGATTTGTCCCATTTTCTTTAGAAGGTCAAGTCATGCTGGAGAACAGAGCTACAGTGTTTGCACTGGATATTCTTTCCTGTCACTGACATCCCTTTCCACGAACTCAAAATTTTAACAAACTTCCAGTATTTCTACTGAACAAGTATCACCAGCTTTGAGATTCTTCCCATCACCAAGAAAGCCCCTGAAGCCTCTCAATGAACCTAAATCTCCTGTTGACCTCTTGCTGCTGCTATCCCCAATCCCTGGCTCACTCCCAGTACACCAAACACCATGGTGAACCTCTGCAGGTCAGGGCAGATTAAGGGCTCCACCCACCCTTGCTGTTTTCCATACAGTACTTTTGGTTCCCAACTTTTGTAGCCACTTTAGAAGGCAAAAGTGAAGAGCAATTACTTAAAGTACTCTTTAAAGAAGGTACTTAATACTTTAAATAATAGACAATGTGGACATGGATGTTGTCTCCCATTCACAGCAACACAAACAGTGAGCACAGCCACAGTGCAGGGCACAGTGCCACCCACACCAAAGCAGTTATAAGGCTTCTGGTGGCAAAAGGCACAAGAGGGAGACAAGACAACCAAGAGCAAGAGCACATCTCCGTGTTCCTTGCTATCCCTGCTGGGTTTTACACACTCGGCCACTTAGATATTCATCCACTGGCCATGCTCTGTATTGTGTCAGCTTTCTTCAGTTTTGACTTCAGGGAATCCTGTTGCTCTAAGTTGGTTCAGAGGTGGAGCTGCCAACCTGCCATCTCCTACAGTACTTCAGAGAGATACTCTCTCTCCAGGATGATGAACAAAAGCAGACATCTTTTTCTGCATTTTTATCTATAAATCTAATTAATAAATGTTTTTATCATACTTGCACCCAAGGTTTCTTAATTTCTTACTCCTGAAGGAAAATTATTTAATATGCAAAACTGAAGCTGTCCTTCGAACTTCCACAAAATTTTCATAAACCAAAATTAATACTGTCTTTACTTCAGTTATCAACATTACCATCTAAATTGATGGCTTAAATTAACTCTGTAACGACCTATAGGAAAAGCAGGAATTTCAGATTTTGAAGTTAAATAATAGAGACAGAAAGCTGAACTTAATGAAGGCATTCAAGTGCAAAAATAATATGTGCCATACAAAAAACCAATTCCTAAGAACAAAAACTCATGGCATGGAGACCGTGTCAGGTTCACAACCATTTGTGTGCTTTATATTGTCCAATCAAGAATAGAACCATAGAATAACGTGAAATATCTGACACAACTCCCAATTTCACTAAGTATCAAAATACCCACTGATATCACCAACGTGGGATGAGGATTGTGACCCAATATGTCACTATAAAATGACAGACCAACAAAATGACAGACCAACACTGACCTAATGTAGTAGTGGGGTTCTGGTAAGAGCATTGAAATGGTGTTCCCTGCACAGGTAGCTTCAGTGTGGCCTCCCTGTAGCTTAAATGCAGTTGGACCATGGACATACTAATCAATAACCACCTCCCTCTCTGTATACACCGTGGTGGGGAAGGAGAGAGGGACTGTGGAGGGGAGTAAGAGTAAGAATCATTTTAATTTTCCCTCATATTTTTTCTTGTTAAAAAATTTGCATAACCTTGTCTCCACTTCAAAGAGCTCATTTGAAAATCCACATCTAAAACCCATCTAAAAAGAAAGTTAGAAATCACTAGTGAAGCAGAAATCCTCAGTCTCACCACCATGTTGGTGTCATTTCCCTGTTTGTACTGCTGACCCAGGTCTTGTCTTTTTTTCTCCTTCCCCCTTCTCACACCATGAGTGCTTGACTGAGGCTTCTAGTCAAAGATATCCTCCAGACTCCCAGTGTTGTTCTATAAAAGGATGAACAGTCGAAAGAGAGAGATGAGCAAAACCTGCCTCAGGGGTTCTGGGAGGGCCAGTAAGAAGAGTACCTCATTTTAACTGATTCACTTTGAGTAAAATTAAAAACCAAAAAAGTGAGATTGAGGAATTGACAGAAGGACTTTTCAGTTTTCAGTAGTCTTGTCTACTAAATAAACACAACCCAGGCTCCTTAAGGTGAGAACCAGGCACACACAATTGCAATGTCTGAAAAAAATCACTGAAAAAAAAAAACCTTTTAAGGGTGAACTCCCTCCTGGGGCTAAAGACCAGCATAAAAAAGCACACTCAACCTCTGTGACTTCTTATCACAAGTCTAGCAAGACTGAGTCTTTTTCTTGAGTCCTTGGATTCTGGAGCCACCTGATTGGACTATCAGTTTCCACAAAAACAAAAAAAATTGCCAATGATCTGTAAGTGTTTGCAGGACTACACCTGTAACAGTCACATGAAATTTAAGGAATATAGACCTCATGCTGCCCCTTTATAAGTACAATGACCTGAAAGTTTAGGTATTACTAAGGTCCTGGTTTTCAGAATTACTTTCTTAAGTTTTGTTAACTTTTACACTGTTGTATTTTCCTTTTTTCTCTGGTTAACTACAAGATTGTAAGCAGCCAGAAACATCAGTAATTCCTAAAAATAGCCATCCTATCCTCCTTTCCAAATTTAGAAATATATGGCATTTCTCAGGAAAATGGAGAAATAAAGCATTCAATAAAGGTGGAGTGTCCTATTTTTGCCTTTTTAGTCAGCTTTTTTTTTTCCTCTCACTCTCCTTTTCATTTTCATATCCCTAATCCTTATTTCCTCACTCCTATTTTTTACTCCGGGGAGTAGCTATCACCATTACTCACATCGCCCAACTCTTTCCAGTTTTCCTTCCTTTTCAGTTCATTCATCCCTTGCTTCTTTCCACTTCAAGCTCCTTCTCTCCAGCTCAGCTTTTCCCTAATAAAACTGCCTCAGAGCAGCACAGTTCTCCAGCTCTATTTAAGTCCCACTTCAATGATCATAAAAGGGCATAAACATATAGCTGGGGAAAAAAAAGACTGTTACAGCTGATTTTAAAAAAAAAAAAAATCGGATGACTAATTTATGTATAAAATAAGGTCAGACTCAGTTGGCAGTCTGATGCAAAAGAAGAAACAAACATTTCTGGAGATGTAGCAGAGCTATTTCTACTTAAAGTATTTAAATTTTTCATTTCCAGAGGCTTTGCTTAAATATTCTTTACTTAAGCACGCCCTCAGTGAGGTTCCAAACTATTTACAACCCTGAACTCAAAAGAAAGCGTTCATTTTTGGTTCTGTAAAATGACTTCTGTTTAGCTGAAACAAAAGATCTTACCCTCATCCAAAAAAACCCAACCCTTCTCCAAAATGTTTTTATTTGATGTGAAAGAACTCTAATCCTCAAACCAATCAGCAAATTGAAAAATCTACTTTTGTGTAAAATGTTCTAGATCCCTTTGGGATGAACAGCACTGTATCAGCCCTAGAAATAATTAACCGACATTTAAGGAATGTCAAATGAGCTTCTGCATTATGCATTAGATCTTCCTACCTTCCAAACACTAATAATGTTAAGGGAACTGTATCTGACTCCAATGCATGACAAATCCTTTTTCTAAATATTTCCTTGTTGCTGTGCCATCTCTTGATCTACTATCTTCCCACCACCAACACCCTCTCCCTTCTTCCAGGCGTATACTGCTTGTGTGACAGTGACATCTTTTCCATCAACCCCTTGACAAAAGTTTACCCAGCTCTCTGGAAGCATCTCATAATGCCTGCTTCCTTTCTCCACTGTTTTAGGGAAGCCACAGCACTGCTTGGAGGAGAGCTGGCGCATCCCTAATCATCGTTTTCCTCCTCTCCTCCCTCAGATGTCCTTCCCTCCCACAGCAGCACACCGCACACTTCCCATTCTTCCACCACGTTGCCTGAGTGTGGAGCTGAGATCGGCAGCTGGCCAAGCCATGGCTTGAATATCCCCAGCAGAAACCCTGGTGTTTCCACACTCATACAACCAGTGATGCACTTCCAGGTCCTCCAACGAGTTTGTGCTTCGGCGGAAAGCTACGTAACAACCCAGCCTGGAAACCTTCACTGGAGTAAAAATGAGCACAGAGAGGTCATTTCCCCAAGCAGAAGTCAACATGCCAAAGTCCACACCTCCTGCCTTCACTGATGTAAACCGAAATAATTTCACCTTTAATTTTCAGTTTCATTTCTGACTTTACATGCTAACAAAGCTCAGTCAAACAATGGATATACTCACCAGCACCCGGCTCTGTTTGTCCCTTTGACTCCCTCTCCTCTGCTCTTGCAGCAGATGTGCCTGGTGATGCTTGTTAACTATCCCCTCCTTCCCTCATAGATACCCTCCATCCAGTCCACTTTGAGCAGATGAGCACAGAATGCTGTCCCTGAACAGAAGGAAATTTACTGTATAGCCAGTAATTATCAGTGAATATTACCAATCCCACAGAGGGCAAGGAAATATCTGTTACAAAATCAAAGTATGCAAGCGAAGTCCTTTGTGTAAAAGGGAGAGGGAAAGGTAACATTTCTAATTGAAAATTAAAGCAAGAAACACGATACTAGCAAAGTATATTTATTGTGTTAACATACCATTTGTCTTCTGGGCAAGTTACTAAAGGTCATTTGTTCTTCATGGCAAGTGTTGAAAATAGTTTATGTTGTGGGTCTAACTTAAAGGAACAATGTCAAAACCCTCAGGCCCAAAATGACCTTTTTATGCCAACACAGAGATCTAAATCTCTTACTGAGGATAGTGGTGATGTTTGCATTTCACTCTCTCCCCCTCCCTTCTCCTTCTAACCTCCCCTCCCTTTCACATGAAATACCTCACCACAGAAGACAGCACAGACTGCAAAGTTAACATGCCCACTCCACACCTCGAGCTGCTCATCCCTTGCTCTGCCCATCCTGCCAGACATCCAAGACAAGCTGCTTGCTGATGTGCCTGGTTCCCAAACCACCCTCCAACCAAGTGAGAGGCAGTGAATTTGTGAGAGGAAGAAAAGGGAGGGGAAGGTATCCAACCTACCCTCGCCTCCTGGAAGAAAAGAAGCTGCCAAGTGCTCTGGAAGGTATGTGACATGGTGACATGGTCAGCTCCTCTTTCAAAACCCTATGACGATGCTGTTTTCCTGCCTAAAGAGAGACTCTCAGGGTCACATCTAGCTGCTTCTCTCAGAAGGGCCTACCTGTACCAGAGGGAGGATCAGGACTGCTAAGGTGCTGCTGATGGAATAATAAAATACACCCATGTATGACAGACACAGAGAGATGCAGACACATGTACAGAGGGATTGAATACGAAGGCTCTGAATAGTTGCAGACTGGCAAAACACCTGGAGCCTCACGTGATTAATCTACAAAACCAGCCCATCTTTACTACTGCACAGATGCTCTCTCTGAAGTGTTAGTGTAAGATCAATGTGGTGGCCTCGTCCTCCTCCTCTGTGTTGTCACGTTATCCTCAGCTCTAATCTGAGCATATTGTGAGCACCTGCAGATGTGGGACACAAAGAGACACTAAGCAGCACTTCAGAAGAAGGAACTCGGATACTGGGGAACTGTAAACACCTTTTCACTTCCAAGGAGACAATCCTGCTGCACTGGGTGGGCTCCACCACTGCTGCCTGCATTGCTGCCACTCTCTTCTGCGGGTGAAGAGAGATTTCCTGTCTCCACAGCCGTCATTCCCACGCTTCTGAGCCACACCTGGGACTTCTGACGTACGATACATCACATACATGAGACATGTGAGAGTACAGGCAACATGTCATGTTCGCCTACCCCACACATCCCCCACAGGGCTCCATCTAGAAGATACGTCTTTTCCAGGCTGAATCCCGCAAGGTGAACACCTCCCGTGAACTAACGCTCAGCAGGCTTAGCATAACCTTTCAGAAGGCACTCAGCACTTTGCAGGATTTAAATGCAAAAGCCTCAAAAAGGCAAAGCTCATTTTCCTGAATTCCCAGCTCTGGCTGCCATTTGTGACAGACTTCACACATTTATGTGCTGCCCTGTCACATTTGGGTGGCAAAAAAATGGCAAAGTATAGATGCCGTGACAAGTAGATGAGACATGTTTTTCCTCTTTAGTGTTCTTAGGCTCAGATTTCCCTTCAACACATAGAGGAAGAGAAAAAACCCTTGGGGCAGACAGAAACAGTTTAAGAGTTTAGTTACTCAGTAATTGTGAAAAGGATTTTTAAAAAATTAAAAATTAAAACATTATGAAATATAGAGCAGTGTTGGCCTTTCTGAAATTCCAAGTGGAGACTTTTGTATGTGTAGACTAATGCAATAAATAAAAATATGCACAGGCATATCTTCTAATACATATTTTTATACATAGATCTTATGAGTGAATTTCTGTATTAGACACATGAACTACATTTATGAGTTTCCTGGACACCCTTTTTCAGTTGGTTGCTAAGACTTGTAGAGGAAAATACAGTAACAATTCAGACAAGACTGTGGTTCCCATTTATGGTTCCAGCCGAATCCAGTACATATTTTCATTATTGTAAGGATCCAAGAGAAACCAGTTTCCTGGCTACCTAAGAGGTTCTCTTTGAAGGTATATTTAATGCTATCCATACACTTAAAAAAAAACCCCAAAAAACAAAGATGATATGGTTAAGAGTGTGAGATTTAAGCAGGATACCATATCTGCATCTAGTTCCTAAATAGCTGTGATTCTTGTTTTGATTCTGCACTTGACTGTGGGCATTAATGTTACAAGAGAAACACTCAGCTCACAGATGGAAAAATCTCCCTGTGAAGCATCTACAAGAATAGTCACCATCAGACTTCTCAGGGTTCATTGACTGGCTCCAAGTATATGAAATATTGTCCCGTAAAATACAAATAAATAAACAGACCTACAGTTAGATTTAACCACACTTTTTTGCACTGACTATATGCACTTCATTAGTCAAAAGCAAGTACTGACAAACAACAAGATTTAAAGTCAGAGTTATCACTTGGGTGGTATCCCCTTGACTCAGACATGTCACAGAGTTTCCTTTAATAGGCAAATTACAGACTTCAGTAAATTCTGTCCTCTGCAGCTATAGTTAACACCAAGTATCTAAGAGTAACTCTGACCTTAATCAAGCTTCAATATGAAAATTTTATTTCACCTTAATCTCCTGTGTCTGTTTCAAGGCCGAATGTCCAAGTCAAATCCAAGGGCTGCAAATGGGTTATTTTGAATTGTGACATATTAAATATTCTAGCTGAAAGCCTGGCTCCTTTGAATTCCACAGCAAATATCCCGTTCGCTTCGATACTGCCAAGATTTTTACCATGGAGAATAGCCTGGAATTCAGTTTGTAAAGGTGAAGCAATAAAGAGTCTGAATCAACTCCCACTGAAGCCCATGGACAGAGTCCTATTCATAGCAATGGAGTGGATCAGACTGTAAGTCTGCCTTGGCAGAGCCAGGAGCCATACCCTCACAGATAGTGAAAGAATTGTTGTAAATGCCAGACAGAATTAGGAAGTACAAGAACACCCAGTACTTTATGTGGCGTTTTACAAGAAGTTCAAAGCTCTAAACTGGACATAAAGTTAAACAAATTGCAATTAGATTAAGAATAAGTCATCTCAATGTATTAAAAACCCAAGGTAAGTTTTCCTATAATGCTTGAAGTAGGCAGAGCAGAATAACAATTTACTTAAATGAAAAGTAAACCTGTAAGAGACAGAAGAAAAGATACAAAACAGAATAATCTCAGGGGAGGGGGAGGGAATAAAACCATAAATTGAAGGAGTAACTCTAGCCTTCAGTGATGGCTCTACAATTTCAACTATGGCTTCGGCTTTTATGTCCATTGTAGTGAATCATGTTGTATTGAAAGATGAAAAATGCTCATGAATGGATTAGAAAGAACAATACATAATTGACATTCTCCTAAAGAATGTTTACATCACAGAATTAGGTTTCCAACCTTGGCCTATTAATTCAACTAAAACATAGAAAAAGCTATCAGGAATATTTCACACTGACTGGCTTTACTTTCAAGGGTTTCCCTGAGGCAAGGTAGACTCTGCTGCTGTGTTACTTTGTGGGACCTGGTAGGAAACTGGTAGGATAGTGGCAGGACTGCTCTAAAACCTAACCAAGCAAGTGGCCAAATGCTTGGAATTTGTTTAATCTTCTTTATCCTACTCTCTGTAACAAGCTAACTGCTTTGAAATAATGCATTATAGACAGCAACAGCTACAGTATGACTGCACATGATAGCAATGAAAAGAAAGGAAAAAAAGACATGGAAGGAGAATGGATTGAAGAAAGGCAGAGGGGCAAAACACTATGAGTACCAAGTCTATCATTTGTATCTGATTAGGAAACACGATTCCTATGAAGATCTAACATGTATGTGCAAAGAACACTTCTTCCGGAACGTGCTGTAAACAGCAAGTAAACACTTCCAGCTGGGATCAGTTTGCTGTTTAAAGACCACAGAGGGACCATAAACTCAAAGCAGCCTGCAGGACAGGGAAAGCAGAGATCCCACTCACTTTGCCTGCACTGAACAGCAGCATGATCCACGCAGAGCCCTCTGCGGAAAGAGCGGTGAAAGCCGATCCCACCTGATGTGCAGGCTGAGCAAAGATGTAGTACAAGGGAATTTTTTAAGGCTCATGGTGTACGTAGGGTTTAGGCCGTCAGTCCTCATATCAGCTTAGGAACTATTCATAGAATCATAGAATATCTCAAGTTGGAAAGGACAGTAAGGGTCACAGAGTCCAACTCCCTGCTACTTGGAGGAGTACCTTACACTAGACCACCTGACTGAAACTGTCGTGCAGACAATCCTTGGACTCTGACAGACCAACTACCATGACCAGTTCCCTGGAGAGCCTGTTTCATGGACTGACTCCCTCTAAGTAAAGAGCCTTTTTCTAAAGCCCCACCTGAACTTCTCCATGCATATTGTAACAAAAGAGGAGACCGTGAATATAATCACAAAATCACAGAATGGCCTGGGTTGGAAAGGACCTTAAAGATCGTGTAGTTCCAACCCCTCCTCAAAAGGCAGGGACACCTGCCACTAGACCAGGTTGCTCAGAGCTCCATCCAACTTGGCCTTGAACACTTGCAGGGATGGGGCATCCACAGCTTCTCTGGGCAACCTCTGCCAATGCCTCAGAGTGGTGACGAAAGAATTTCTCACAAGAAAGAATTTTTTCCTAATATTTAATCTAAACCTACTCTCATTCAGTTTGAAGCCATTCCTCACTGTCCTGGTACTTCAGGCCCTTCTAAATAGTCTCTCTTTTGTCTGATCTTTTTTGTAGGCTCTTTTCAGGTACTGGAAGGCTACAAATAATCTAAGGTCTATTTTATTGTTCCACCCTTTTTGCTGGAAGCCTGGTTTCCAGTTTCATAACCAAGAATGTTACCCACTGCTCCTTCGGATTAAAAGGACATGTTCTTCCCGTTAAGCTCGTCCAACATTTAAAAGCAAGTGTTGATCAACCTGATAATTTGGATATCCCTCTCCTTTATGAAGTGCATACAGAAGCATCACTGCAGACAAAACTTCTGAGAGTCTGAAGTACACACAGCAAGTGTAGAATCCCAGGAACGCAACCCCTCAGCTGAGAAATTCAAACAAATGCCCATCACTATCACATGCCACGGCATATATAAAAGTCTCCACTGACACACTTTCAGCAGCAGCCCCAGTTATGGCAAGGGACAACTTTGTACTGTGTTGACTCCTGAAGGGAAGAAGGACACAAGCCCAGTTTCCCATGAAAGAGAGGACAGCACACACTGGTACCCAGAGTGAGACAGACGTCGGCAGCCAAGAATCCCATCTGAATAATCCACTGAAGGACAAAAAAATGAAAAATGTAGAACTCCATAAAAGGAATGTACCACACTAACAAAGTCAACCAGAAAGGGCATAGGGGAAATTGAGACAGCTAAGAAGGAATCTGAAAAGTACATGTTTGGAGAGGTTAAAAAAGGAAAGAAAAAGGATAAGCCAGTTTTCAATTAGATATAAATATTAAAAACATTTCCTTTTCCCAGTGGCAGAACAATTTTCAAGGAACATGTTAGTCTAACAATTCTGAACCAAAAAATGGCATGGGGAAAAAGGTAAACTTAATTCAAGATGTAAGCAAGACTTTCAATTACAATTGTTTGAAATTCCAACCTCTGGACCTGCAAGAGGGTCCGAAGGCATTTTGTGTTCGTTTTTCAGAACGCTCACACCCAGCGAAGGCAAGGAAGGGTACTCTCTCATCTGCTAAGTGCACTTGGCAAAAACAAATGAAGACACATAAAAGAAAACAGAAAACTCCTCCCTGTGCATAATGGAAGAGGAAATGGTGAAGGAATAAGTTGTTTATTTGGGGACCTGCATCTTTTGAGCAGCAATCTGGCAGCTGTTGTACTCACTGCTTATATTTGAGACTAACCTCTACTGTGGCAGTGGTGGATTGCATATGGGGCTCATCACTAGACTTCCTAGGCTGGGGATTTCCAGGCATTCAGCCTGCAGCAAAGTTCATCTGCCTCTGAGGTAAACGACAGCTTTAGTATTTAATTCCATAACAGCAGAGAGAAAGCATGAGTGCTTTTAAATCACCACCCCCTACTACAAAACCAGCCCAGAAACAGTCTGTGATAACTGCCTGAAAAAAACTTCAGAAAAAAAAAAAAAGTCTGGATAAAACCACCCAGACAGACTGGTCCAGGGTTCTGACTATTTCTTTGCTGAAATGGATGTCTAATCTGTCTTTAACAGCTCTGGGAGGACATTTCTATAGACCTTCCAGACTTCCATCACTATCTACAGTGGGATCTTACTATCAGACGTGGCTGGGAGAAATGAAAATGATGGAAAAAATTAAATGCAACAGAGAGGGAATAAATGTGAGATATGCAGGCTCTCCCCACACGTAGTCACTGCACATAATTTAGGTTTGAAATAGACTAAATGACTGGCTACCTGGACATACTGCCTGAGCATCTGCTGAACAACCAGTGATATACCTGGAAGAAAGATTTATCTGAAGGATGCTGATTTGAAATTGTATTGGCCAACTCTGCTGCTTTACATATGGGGAAGGGAAAAGGGAAGAGGAGGAGGACAGAATTGTTTTCTTCAGAAGGAAATAAGGATAGATTCCAGCATCAATACCCATTATGCCTATCTTTTGGTCATACATCATTTTTTAATCATTTCTATTTTCAAAACATACTTTTGCCATAATTAATGAGGGCAGAATGTCTTTTTCATTAATTAGGGGGAAGAAAGCAAACTCAAGGATGATGTTATCAAAAGCAGTCACAGCCAACTTAGTTTTGCTGGAATGGAGGTCAATGGAGATTTCAACAGTGACTGCAGACACAGGGAAGTCAAGTACTGGCCAGGACTTTTGAATGGTAGATGAAATACTTTCAACAGCACCCATCCTCCTTTGTAAGCAGTCCTGCAGCAGTTACCAGGGTTAAACAGCAGAGTGTGGTGCTACTCAGTCTGTATTTCGGTAGCACAGCCTGGCTCTGAGTAAATAACACTAAACAATAATTCTTGGTTAAGAATTCATTATACAGAAGGTTCCAAATAAAAAGAGAAAGAGAACTAAGTCTCTAAAACCTAGCCATTTACAGTTGTGCACTGTTAAAATCACACCTAGCAAAACTGCATGTGTTAAAGCAAATAGTAGTAATAATAATAATAATAATCTGAATTAAACTAAATAAAATTTGTCAGAATGGAAAGAAAACAAATCCAAAGTCTTGACATCAACATAAAACCAGAACTCTGCCCATTCCCTTCATAATGGCTTTTCTACTGAGCTTTGTTCTGACCTTTTATTACTTTCCCAACATTGAAGAATATTGCCTTTCAAAATTCTTCATGTCTTTGCTATCCCTGCCATTATCCCTGCTCCTGTTGTTTAGAGCTGTTAGTCACCACTGTTGCAAGGTGCACATCACCACAGTACCTTAAAAAAGAGGCAAAAATATATGTACTTTTTGAGGGGAAAAAAATCCAAATGTTTTCCACTCTTCCTTCTATAGACGAAAGCCACATTTGGTTATAAAATTAAATAATAAAGTAACTAAATGAATAAATAATAGTTTAATAAAAATGCTGGGAGATTGAAAAGCATGAAATCAATTTCCTGCTGAAAGAGAAGGAAAAAAGACACTTTTATATGACTTGACTGGATTTAAATAGACATTGTCCTGATCCTGTAATTGTTCCGTACTCAGAACATCTATTGAATTCAATGTGAGCTCCAAAACCAGATCAATTAGAGGATCAGAGTTGTTTGGGAAAGGCCTGCCCATCACTTTGAGAAAACAAACCAGACAGACATTGAAAAAGAATGTAAGCCCATAACTAGTCTACAAGATTAAACAAACGAGGCTATGCAAATCCTACAGCCCATAAAGCAGCTCCCAGGCACTCACCATCCTAATGAAGCCTCTTAAAACCAAGTCTTGCTCACAAAGAAGAAGGGCTTTGTCACTAACTTCAGCGTGAGTATGAACTTCAAAATGAGTAAGACCAGACTTAGGAGGAAAAGTCAAAGTGCTGACACTAAGTTAGGGACACTAATTTAATTTGCACTGTATGTTTAAAACCTCCTGGATGATCATACAGCAGCTCTTTGCACCAGCATAAGGCCTGTCAGAGTACAATTCTGCCCTTAAGCAGAGGCAAAACTCTGGCTCCAGTCCAGAGCAACTGAGACCAACACACAAACAAAGTCTGCTTCCAGGCTTGCAGCTGGATCCTAGGGGACAAACCCCTGTGCTGCTGTGGAGCCCTGCTGATTTTAGTCCTGCGAAAGCACAGAGACCGAACAGCAACATTTGGACCCATAATTCCCAAGAAATACTGTAAAAGCTATTTTAAAACGGGGATCATAAAAGAGAATGTTAAAAAAAATATTTAGTTTAGCTTCTTTTTGTCCTGTTGTTTACAAATGGCAAGTAAATGCATAATCATTAATCTCTTATCAGTATTCCCTTGTTGCACAGTCAGTTTTGTGCATCAGTTTTACACAGTAGGAGAGGTTTATAAAGTCTCATCTAGGTTTTATTAAGGTCTCAGAGGAGCAGTACTCATACCTGAGCACACTTGAGTACAACAGCAAGCAGACCAGTGTAGGATATTGTCTTTAGTCTGTTTTGATGGGCTCTGACTTAAGCAGTCAAAAATCGCAGTTTGCTTTACAATGACAGCTGGTTCTGCAAACATGAGTCTAATAATAAAAGATAACAATGACATTTAGTATACAGGATTGTTTTTTTTAAATGGCAGTACACGTCATCAAGCAGTTCAAAGCTATTTCAACTCCAAGTAGCAAATTCTCACCATGAAGAGTATCAGCAGTTCAGCTACACTCCCCAGTTCTCACAACCATATAAAGCAGATTTCAGAAGGACTTCAAGGGTTTGTATTAAAGGTCATACACAGCCAAAAAAAAAAAAAAAAGCCAATCCATTCCTTTCTCTGGCAATAACTAGGAACATATACCCAGGGAGAGACTGTGGAAGAGAGTCAGACAGTGATTCTTCCATGGTATATCTTCCCAGTTCCTTGCAACCTATAGCTCACAGACTTCCCAAGTACTCCAAGACAGAGCCTTGAGGGTGTATCTACTTCTTTGTGTTCAACATCCCTGATGGACTTTTATTCCATCCACTTGTCCATTTGCTTTTTAACACAGTTAAACTTTAGGTCATCCACAACCTCCTGTGACAAAGAGCTTCACAGTTGTACAAAAAATACCAGTCCATGCTTGGCCCAAAAGTGGATTGAACTACACTGTGCCACTTGAGACAAAATAAAGCCCCACAGTGGGGTTCCTCCAATGTCTCTGCCTCATATATCAATGTAAAGCAGGAATTCACAGCTCCTGCTGGGCAGCTCCAACCACCACCTCCAGCTACACTCTCAGTATATTCCTCATGTACCACCAAGCTGCAGCAAGGACATATATATATGTGATATAGCACAGAGGAAGCCAGTTCACATAAGCAGGATGGCTGTCTTCTCCAAGAAGGAAATCATACAAGCAGAATCCATTTTTTTATCCATCTGACTAAATTCCCTACTCTAGCTACTTCAGACATAGCAGTTGGGAAAAAAAAAAAAAAAAACACAACAAACCAAAACCAACTGAGGTATTTAAAAGAAATTCTGCAGTTCCATCATCACTTCCATAGGATCACAGAAAAATTCAGGTTTAGAGGGATCTCAGCAGGCCTCTGATCTAACCTTCTGTTCAAAGCAGGGTCAACTGTGACCAAAGCAGGGTCAGCCAGGAGCCCAGGCAAAAGCCAGCTCCTGCTAAAACAAGGTTTTCTCTTCCTCCCCTTTCCCCTCAGCTTGGTGTTCCTGCTACACCATCAGGAAAGTTGATGATGCTTATAGGAAAGGGTTAAAAAACTAACTAAGCCTTAGTTTGCAGCCAGACCAGTCCCTTGTGGCTCCTCACACAACTTCCAAGCACTAGAAAGGATGTGTAACCACTCTGTAACTGTGACATCCCATTCTGGTGCCACTTTTAAGTGGTTATACAGGTGCAGTTTGAGTCTTTCACTTTTAGTCCATTGAGTCCAAGACTATTGGTAGTTAACAAAATACATCCTGACCTTCATTACCTTGTATAAGCCTTACAACTTCCCAGTAAAATCTCAGCCCTCCGGGACAACTTCAAGCCTATTGAGAACCACTTGCTTTTCTCAGCTACTATTCACAGGCATTTTGAAGGAGTCCACAATCATTCAGCATTTGTTGAAAAGGCTTGAAAAAGGGCTCCTGTACCATGATTGTACCTTGCTGAAATAAAAGAATTGGCAAAACTTCCCATCAAATCCTCTGTGTCCTGAGCTCCCTGTTTTAAAAACAATGTTTGCCAGTGGCTCTAGTTCTGATTATTCTATCTTAAAATGGACAAATTGGAAAGAAACTCTTTTCTCTCATTCCCATACTCAGAAGCGTGGGATAAGTTTACATGACATCCTGAAAAAAATGCAGTTCATAGAGGGCATTAATGTGAAATGGTAAACGGCTCAGAGATCATTTGCTCGTATTTACCCCTTTTCTTAACAGGAGACACACAGCTAAAGGGCATACAATGTATTTAAAATTAAAACACTTTTTCAAGAACTATAAAAAGATCCAGACACTCTGTAACATGTAATTAACTTGAGACACTAGCTAAAAGAGTTTGGCAGGACTCGGAGAGATTAATGAACGTGTGGATGAAAACATCCATATTTACATTCAAAATCAAGTAAATTAGACCATCCATTTCAGCTGTAAACTCCACACAGTCGCTGCAGAACAGCCTGGTACCACTCACCATCAACCACAGAGCACTGTGAGACCAAGTGCGTGAAGCCCTTGGTCCTTGAACCCTCATATCCCTCAGAGGGAGCAGAGAGCAGTGTGCCAGTGTGTCTCTGGAAACTGAGGAGCCCTCCTTCAGGGTGCCCATCTGAGGTGTGAATGCTGGAGTTTCCATGATCGGGCTGTGTGGAGGAAAACTCTACAATCATACTCGTATCTCTTTGGTGCCTAATCCTCGGGAGTTCACGGCATGATTGGTGACCTGAGCAACCTGGTTTAACTCTAAAATAGGATCTAAATTCAAAGCTGGCCTTATTTTTAGTGTAGGATTGAGCCATGCACCCTCTGCAGATCCCTAAAACATCCTGTGATTCTATAAGCATCGAGAAGCCAACAGAAAAGGATTATTAAAACCAAGAAACAGAATGCACTGTAGATGCTAAAGCAGGGTAATAGAGGATTAATGACTGAAATGTTTGGGATTCACTAATCTATTTCCACCATTTATTTCCAGAAGGGGCATAATGATAGGAAATGTTCATAAGTATTAACAGACATCTTACAGATACATAACATAGGAGAGACAGTAAGAGATCACATGAGCCCCCTTTGTAGCTCTTACAAGCAAGTAACATCCCCTGAGAAGTAAAAAAAAATAGCTTTTATTATTTAAATGCACATATTGGACAACAATTCTTTCCAATACTACCAGACACGGAGTAGTGAAAAGAATAAAAAATTAATCTAAAAATATGCACACAGCTTTCAAAAGGGAGCAGCTTCTCTTCTCCCGTCTCCCATCACCATTGCTTAATGGTGTGAATTTGGTTTCCAATACAAAAAGAGAAGAGCAAATTTCCTTCAAAAAAACGTAGCTGGGGTTTCATTTCTCTGAGTTTGCATCCACCTTGATGAGTGGATCACAAAACCGAGCAAGCTGAGCCTAAGGCTAATCAAAATGCAGTGGAATTGCAATATAGTCAACCACCATTGGAGCTTCTCTCACTTCTTTTCATTCTGCACTGAAGAAACGATTAAGTGCACGTGAGAAAAGGGAAAAAACAAGTCCTCCCAAGACTACAAGGATGAGGGGAAAAGCAGCTGTGAGGAGAAGCCTTCAACTCTTCCAGGCCCCTTGGTTTTAGCAACCAAGAAATGTCCCCTTCATCTGCTGCTCTGACATGAGTCCCACACATGCTCCTTGTGTCCAGCCTCACTGCTCCTGTTACCATCACAGTCAACACTGGGCATTCCCTGGCACCTCCCCACGAGACAAGTGTGAGGGCCAAGGCTACAAATACTCGTATCCTGATATTAAAGTCTGAGGCAGACATCACTTGGCACTCAAGCCAAGCAACAGTTCTTTTACTGCAGGTCAGATTATTGTTCCCCAGCTAAGAAACACAAGGACTTGGAGGCAGGTTTCCTTCCCTCAAATCCTTTTGCTATTTTGGAAAGGGCTGTGGGATCTGACCAGTCCTGCCAACAGGGCCATACACAAAACACAGCATTTTCCTTTATGAATGAAAGGCATACAAACCTCTGAAAGAAGCCATTAAATGATTAGACTTTAAATAAAAAGAAGTGCATTTCTTTTCTCCACAAACAAATTACTAAAAAATTAATTTGAACTCCACTCACCCACTGGTGGCACATTCTAGCCCAAACACATTTTTGTGTGAGAGATGGCAGAGATCAAGAGCAGCAGCAGACCTTCCCCATGACCTTTCTTCACATGTGCTTTGGGAACAACCAGCACAACCAGAAATCCTGCAGCTACCCAGGTGGTGATGCAAGCCAAGGAAATTGTTGTTGCCAGTGTTATTGTGAACCCATCTGCCATCCATGGATGTCAGACAAAAAGCAAACTGTGCCACCTTCACATCAACCAGTGGTGACCAGCACACCAAACACTCTGAGGATCCACACAGAACAGAGAGTGCATCAAGTGCCTTCCCCTGGGTATTTGCCACTACTCACTCTCTATGCTTCTGCGCATCACAACTTTTTACATGGCACAGAGTAAAAGGCAGAATAGCAAATAACAGCAGTTGCGTCCCCATCGTACCAAAGCACAGTGTCACGAAATATTCTATGTGATAGCAAAGGAAGGCCGAACAAGGCAAGTCCCTAATGAAGTTCCACTCCCATGGATTCAAAGATGACATATTGTAAGTTGGATGTCTATTTGTATCAGTGCCAACAACCCAGTGAAACCTGGTATACAAAAATCTACCCTGTGCTGTACTGAAACCATATGTGGTCAAGACTCGTTAGGAACTACTAAGTTACAGTGACATATAATATGTACACTTAGCATATCATCCTCTTTCAAAAATAAATTCTTTTTCGCTCTGCCTTGTTTAGTAACAGTCACCGCTTATGCCAGGTTTAAGTCAGACCAGAAAAACAGACTATTAGCCAAATCTGACTTTGAATGGTAAACTCATTGACCTCAAGATTTCAGAAGAGCTGCAGCAACATGCCTCATTTTTGCTTTGGTTTGTGCGGTACCTTTCAAGTGAAACAACTTTTTCTTGGTTTTAATAAGGCTCATTAAATCATTATGAAATATAAATACATTGTACGAAAAAGCTCTTTACCCACCATAAGGTATCCACAGTGGTGTTAAATTTTTTATCTTATTGTCAGCTTACTATAAAAAGATATTAAACTTTAGCTGATATATCCTCACATTTCATTGTTATCCACTGTGGTGCATCACAAGAGGTTTCCCTGAGCACTGCTTTCCTTTCCAAGCAAGGTGCCTCCAACTCCACCGTAGCTCCTCTGCTGTTTGCAGTGAAACGGAGGTGTGGAACTATTCTAATATTCTCTGAAGTCAACAGCCAACACAGAGGAATATGAGGCTCATCACTTTAAGGCTTTAGCTCCAACATTTTTAGTGTGGGTTTTTGCCTTTTTTTTTTTTTTTTTTTGTTCTAATTGGGCGTTTTGGTTTAAATCCTACTTTCTGACTGATGAATTTTTCGATTAATGCAACTCATTTTCAGCTTGGTATTTTGCCTAGTTCCCTTCAAATTGAAGCAATTATAGAAAAAATTAAGTGCTCCAATAATTTTAAACCTCTTTACACTCTGCAATATTATCAGTGCACTTCACTTTTTTTTTTTTTTTAAAGGTGCAAGCTCTTCAGGAGTGCTTACTACTGAAGCACACACAGTCTGTGAACTGATTAAATATTATCAGATAATTTAAAATCTTTACAAGAGCTTTGGCTTTCTAACATTGAAAGCAAATGCTGTGCTAAACTTGGATGATGCTAGGACATGGTACGCTCCAAACAAGAAAAAAAAATACCAAACCTCTTTTCAAACAAAGATGATCTTAGGCTTTATATATATGACAGCAGAAAAAAACAGCCTTCTCATGATTGAAGGGTGAACTCCCCCTTCTCAGGTCACGAGCCAGAGAACTTAGGCCAAAATTCTGGCAGGGGTAGTGTAGACATCTGCATGCAAAGCCTCATCAACTTCCATGCTGCTATACAAGAGTACCCATAAAGGTTTTCCTCTTGCAAAACAGCTTGCACGACTCGGGACGTAACCAACACATATTTTGCTTTGAATGAAAACCCACCACAGGGTGACAGAAACACCCACCTGAGGGGCTGCTGAGGTTTGAAATGACTGCTACCTTCACAGTACAGCAGTCAGACTTCTGCCACTCTTGTTGTGTCAGGAGCTCATATGTATGATTAAATGAGCTCCGGAGCAGGAAGTTATCTCATCTTACACACTTAAATGCTATCTTAAAGAGTCCACTTTTACAAATCTACCGCACTTAATCATAATTTTAGTGCTCTTTTCATGTAAGGTTTTCAGAGTAGATATAAAGGTGATACACCTACACAAAAACACATTATTTCTTTCTACTAGGAGACAATGAGGCAAAGAGAGAGGTGGGTTTTTTCTGGTATTGTTAAAAGAATAAACACAAAAGAATAAAACACAAAGAAATATACAGAACATAGATCAATGAAATCAGTGTTTTCAGTTCAAGGCTTGGCTCCTTTCCATATGTTACTGCATTTATATGTTAAAAAATACTGGATTACATATGATGATATATGACCACTGAAAAAC
This sequence comes from Platyrinchus mystaceus, assembly GCA_035041135.1. NCBI lineage: Eukaryota > Metazoa > Chordata > Aves > Passeriformes > Tyrannidae > Platyrinchus > Platyrinchus mystaceus. Next base: position 72,189,862 of record JAWWLV010000045.1, on the reverse strand, counting down.
AGACTTATTAGATCCTCTAACTTAGCTGGACTAAGACAATCCCTCAAATGATTTTTAAACCACAGAGATAAAAACAGCAACATAACTACAGACTCCTGCCAGTGTCAAACATCTATTATTCCTTGCTTAAAGAGAGGCAAAAGAGCAAAAGACACACAGGTTATCTCTTTTTTTTTTTCTTCTTATTAAATACTACAAGAGCAGTTTGTCGGCTCAAGGGTAAGCTTCTCATTGCTCAACAAATGCCATTACATTCCACACTGATTTCTCTTGATTGACCTAAAAAGCGATCCCCTGGAAATGGGGCAAAGGCTGAGCGGCCTTATCATTTTTTTGTCCCACATAACCACAGTTTTCCCCCACACACCATGAGAACACCACTCTGCTGCAGCAAGTGAGAATATGTGCTGTCAGGCCAATGAAGTTTGCAGAGGTAACTTCTGACCTCACACTCAGACATTCGGTGAATACGAATTCTCCAGATTTAAATCCACCTTCTAATTGCCTAATGCAAAATCAGCACTTCAACTCTTAGACAAATTCTTTTTACCATGTATTTCAATAAATACTTAATGAATAACCTGTGACAGCAAAAGAAAAAAGGATGGCAAGAGGGGAATGGGGAGATTACAAATCAGCATTTACAGCAGCATATTTTGTCTATTCTCCCTGTATCCATTTTCAAACCTGTCTTCCCTTTCTTTGCTCTTTGGAGTCATCTTTCAACCCTGACCTTAGCAGAGTGAAGAGATTAGCTTCAGTGCTACGATAAGCAAGTCTTAGGTCTGAATAGCCCTTCTACACACACCTATATCGGCCATCCATGTTAGTGAATGTCAGACACGGATCAAGGGAGAGTAGACATCACAGTGTAAAGGTCTCACCATGGATCAGCCTGTCAAAATGCTGTAGGAAAATATGTATTCTTTCTACATCCCATGCCAAATGCATGAACTTATGAGCGGTGTCAGGCTTTAGGTGGCCAACAGGAACGATTTTTGGAATCCAAAGGGCTGCAGCAAATCATGAAATATCAGTAGAACTGCTTTGGAATTTCTTGTGTCAGAGAGCGTGGACTTCACCGATGATGTCCTCTGGGAAGCAAAGGTGCTCAAAAGTAACAATGTCACACCGAAATCTGCTCAAATCTCTAATATTAAAAGTAATAGCACTCACGAGCCCCACAGCTGCCCCCCAGAGTCTCTCTGATAGATTTGTGGTTTCACAATCACAACATGTCTTTCTGAAGTACTATTTTCTCCTTCTTGATCTATGTAACACCCACAAAAATATCAGGGAAAACAATGAAACTGACTGTACACTAGGGACAGGGTTATAAAAAAAGCGCTTAAAATCAGTCTCATTTTGCTCCTACTGACGTCAATTATAAAATTCCCAGTGCCTTCCTGGAAGCCAAGAGATGCCACTGTGGATCACTTTCGAAAACAGCAATCCAAGAGCAGACAAATGCAAAAAAGATAGCAGATTCTTCTTTTCCCTCCTGTTGCTTCTAATTATACTTTTATTTACCCTTACCCCATTATCTGCATGCTGCCCCAGGGAGGGGGTCCCCAGGACCAAATGGAGAGGTCAAGGCCCGTTGCTAGTCTGCTTAAATTGATGCTGCCTCTCCAACCCAGCTTTCTCATTTAATCTCCATCAGGAAGGGTGGATGTGTGCACATCGTTTATTTAGTTCATTTCATATTTTACTCCTGTACTGAGGTGCCCTGATTTTCAACACCCCAAAAAAAACCCTAGTTTTCTCCCTAGCTCCCTTCTGGAAGAAGCTGTGAGGGTATCCCAAGGGGAGACAGTCTGACAGGAGAGTTTATCCCAGCGTGAATGCTACACAAAGAGTATATCTGCATGTAATGCCAAATTCGGCTCCTTCAACCTTTCTGGCAGACCTCTCACCCTCTTAACACCCACAAACCAATAAGCCACAACATGAAACACAAAACCCAATGGCATTTTATAGAAAAATCAACCCCCATCAGCCACTTGGCCACACTATCTGCTCAGTATTTCTGGATTTTTGAATTGCCAGAGTTCAAAACGTGCCACAAAGCCATCCCAGGGACACCACAAGGACCAAGAAAAATACAGACCCACAGCTTTGCAATATGGAGGTGGCTCATTCAATGCAGAGGGTGTTAGCCCAAAGCACAATGGACCTACACCAACCCACAGAGCTGGTGTCAGCTCTTGGCCAGGCAAAGCCCAGGCTGGAGGGCAGATGCAATCAGGTGAAAAATGAGCTTCCATCTTGATATGGCAAGGTCTAGTCAATAATTACAGGTGGTGGTAAGAAGAACACAGTGACAGCCAACTTTAAAACAGGAAAAAATAGTTCTTAACCACATCTATAAAACAGTGGCCCAAGTAGCACTTTAATTACTTAGCACTTTAATTGGTATTTTAGATAGAGGGCTCCTTACCTATCCCTCCATCCCTCCCACAACTCCAAAGGCAGAGAACTTTACAAATGAAGCTGTTTCACAGTATTTTTACTGGCCTTCACATCCTCTTCCTGAGTTCTCAGCTACCTCAAACAAATGGCAGTGTGAAAACATGACAAGATATACACACACACTCTTAAGCTATGAAACAGCCGTTTTAAAAAGGAAGGGAAGGGGAGTGTTGGAGAGTTATATTTTAAAGGCCACAGCAGTATCTTGAATGAACCCAGTTATGAAGAGGAGATAAAGATGGTGAGGAAACGAATGCAAGAACTTCAAACAGGAATGGAGCAGAGGAAATTAAGCCTGAAGTCTGGATCTCCAAAACCCCAGAGCTCTGCAGCACCTGAGTCTAGCCAGGACCACAGAAGTGCTCAGTAATGAAAAAGAGAAAAAAGATTGCACACGCCAGTGTCAGTGGATGTTTTCTGAAAGAAACAAATCAAATCCCAAGGGTCAGAAGATCCATAGGTAATAGTCACACAAATTTATTTGCATTGTTTAAACCATACACCTGCTCTGGCAAGACAAAGATGCTTCTTTCCCTCCAGTAACACAATTCTTTGGGGGCCAGGGCATGCCTGATTTTGGAATATTTTTGAGTATAATTAACAGCTGACATTAAGAACTAACATCTAAGTCTTCTCTTAATGTTGACTTTTTAATTTACTGTCACAAAGCTTGCTTAGATGAGACAGAGGCTTCCTCCTTATTTCAGGTGTATGCACCAACAAGAGAAAGCACACACCTAGAATTCTCCATAATATGGAGAGATCCCACTGAAGCTGACAGCAACGTGAAATGACACAGGCAGGACTGCCACTACTGTCATGTACTAATCTCTGCAATTAGCTACCTGATCAGAGCATCTTTCACAGTGCCCTGCAGTTTCTTGTGGGTTCTCTCTCATGCTCACTAAAAAAATATGGGTAAGAAAATCATAGATTAACTTTCATCCAGACCAAATCTTTTCCCATACTAACAGCTCAAACTTGATTTACTCATCACTAGACCACTGAACCCCAAAACAAACCAAGGGCTAAAAAAAATCTTAATATTAAGTACTTTTGGAATAGACTTCCCCTCTTCTCTCTCTCACTCTTCCTTTCCCATAAAAACAGGTAGAAGAATGCTTGGAGAAATCACACATTATTTACATGCAGTATTATTTTATGGAATTTTTCAAGGTGTTAATTGAAAGTTTTAATGAATGTTAATCATCTGTCATTTTCATTGGCAATCTCCTCTCTGCCATATGCTTAACTTTTACACCTGTACAGATTTTGCAACCAGCTCTTTTAAATTGTTTTACTTTCTCAGTGTAGTATTAGTATTAATATTTAGGAAACAAGCCAGCTGCAACCAGGACTGCAGTTTATTTACTACATATAATCCCTAGTCCTGATGAACAAGTACAGATCACTGTACTAGTACTAGTTTTGAAATATTTGTATTAATCCAGTATTTAAAGAAGATGCTGGACTAATACCCATGAAGACCAAAGTACTACAAAGCAGGGCACTCACAACATCTGCATAAGCCTCACAACATATTGTCCCAATTTTTGTCCCTTGCTTTTCACCCCAATCTTACTCTACATCAACAGGCAATCAATACGAACTCCAGAGGTCATTTCCAGTTCTGTTCTTTCTAAGCAACGTGAAGATTTGTTTCTGAAGGGATCAGACCGAGGAAGCACAAGCATGTAAGTTATGAGTTCTATTTTTGACTCGACTGCAAATATTCTGTGTGAACCAAGTCACCCTCGGCACACATGGCACACATTTAAAATGGACATACATACCTACCAGGCTCTTCAGCTTTTACCCTTTTCAACAGGGCTGTCATCTCCTCTACTCAGCAAAGAAGTCTGATCTTCAAAACAGGACTCTTTTTCTTGTACATTTTTATCAGCAGTAATATAACAATAATGTTTATCATTGGGATTTAGCATTAAAATAACAGAGAGATGAATGAATGTAGCTCTAAACTCGTCTTTGCTTTTTGCATCCATCACTACAAAATGGCCTGAGAGCTAAAACAGCTCAGTAATATCAGAGCAGGGGACCCCTGGTGGCCTAGCGGTTAAGATGCTGGTCTCTCAGCGCCAAGGCCACAGGTTCTAATCCCGGTCCCCCGGGTAGATGGA